>JARFXV010001437.1:152500-320000 GCA_031761425.1 Cosmopolites sordidus
GAATATATCTGGAGATAAGGTTTTTCTCTTTTATTAGGGTTGATGTGGGTATGATACGACGAACGTGACACGAAAAGTATAGAACACAGAAAACACAAGTTTAATAATTTAATTTGTTTGTATGAAATATGCTTTCAAATTTTGGGACAAATATTGAAATGGTTTCGACAGGAGAAACATAATGTATGAGGTCATTAAATAAATTAACTTAATTCTCGGTCTGTTTTGACTACCTTCGATATTTATTTATAGAAAAGGTAATATAAACTTGAGCTTCGAATAAATTTCCGTCACTTTCTGCAGTGTTTCGTCCTAGATCGAAGAAAACTAGGTAGTTTTGATGGAATAAGGTTATTGAGGCTTTTTTCGAGTTGATGTTGTCGAGGTGATGTTGCAGGGATCGGAAGAGATGAAAATAAATCTGAAGGTGCCAAGTCCGGTGAATACGAATTGTATGAGTTAGTTGCGGAGCTGCCCGCAGTGACTGTTTGATCAGTGACCAGAAATGACCAATAATTTTTATGCATAATATTTCAATTTTTTTGACAATGAAAATATATCGACAACGATGAGGTTTTGACACTGACAATATGTCAGTTGACAGTGCACCTAATGTCAATCGAGAAAATATAAATATGACAATAAATAGTCTCAAAAATGATAGCATATAAAATAACAATATGTCAGTAAAAAAATCCAGTACTTAAAAGAATTTACACTATCCAAAAATTGATAAAACTAAAACAAGAAAAAATTATAACACAATGAATTTATGCCATTATATCACACAAATATATATTTCGAGGTGAAAAAAAAATTAAGCTTGAAACCAAGAAAAATAGTTAAGACTATGACAAGATAAACGTAATGCTTAAAAAATTGAAAAAGAAAAAGCAATAATTGAGAGGGAAAAGAAGAAAGAAGAGCGTTTATTAAGGAAACAGAAAGAAGAAAAATTAGCAAACGAAAGAAAAGAAAAGATTGTAAGTTATAACTTATGTAAAAAGATTAAGATGTCTAATAATTCGTAAACCCTTAAAGCTAATTTAAATAAAATATTTTTCAGTTTATTTCATTAAAATTCAATATTCATTAAACGTTAATATTTGGTACTATTACCCTATACAGGATGTAGTAAAAAACAGGTCATTATACAACTAGACAAAATAATTTATTTAAAAACTAGCAGAAGAGCTACCATCTATTGCCCACCAGATAATTCAAACAAATTGTTCCAGTAAATTCGATACACAAGCAAAATTTTATTGGTGAACCCATCTTTAGAAAGGATTCTAAAGCTGGGTCCACACCAATAAAATTTTGCGTGCGTGTTACCTGCAGGTCTAAAACAATTTGAATTTTGTACTGAAAAAATATCGCTTCTCAAAATTCGGCGGAAACTGCGTGGAGAAATTCGTAATTATCCATCACGTCGCCGAGTCGACGTTTCAAGAAACATCTCCACCTCCTTCTTCTTGGACTTCTATTCCCGGGTTCCTCACTTGTTCCGAATTCTTGAAATTGCTTGAATAAACGATACATTGTCGTTTTAAGGGGTCCATGGCAATTAGGGCATTTTCGTCTAAATTCACGTTGTATTGCATATCACAAATATTTAGTGCATTGTTTTCGCGGGTATGTATCCATAATAAAACTTGTATACCTTCCCTATACAACAGCCAAATCCAATCTGTCATAACCGTCACAAAAATGGCGCCCCAATACAAAACGCCCTTTTACTGTTATGTTGAATATATTGTAAAGGTAGTGAGAAAGGGTCAGTCAGGTGTTGGTCCATTGCGATGTTTAGAAGCAAAACAAAATGAACCATATGGAAATCTAAATGTGTTTAAAGGATTTTATTATAGACACATAGGCTTCTTAGCATTACTTAGCATATTTTTCTCCCAATCAAGATCTTACACAACGCCTCATAAAAGTCGAGTTGACTACACAAACGTCGCTAATTCCTAATTTGTTCAAAATATTAACATATTTTGGTAAACTGTCTGATAAAATTTAAAGTGTTAAAGCAGCCTCTTAAAACAAACAATAATTTTAATGACAAATAATAAAGCAAAAATAAATAAAATATGCAAACCTGAGGTATACGACGGTAATCTGAAAAGTTTCCAGCCTAAACTTTTTTTTTGTTAAATTCATTTTATTTTGCAACTTCTTGTCTCCTCCAACAAAGTCTCCTTATAATTGCTCTGATGCTCCAAATAGTAGTTGATATCTTGTTCTGTAAAATTGTTGTTTACGAATGGGATGACCTCCTCATTCGATGAAAATCTCTCTCCTCCGAGCGCGGTTAGCTTTTTCATGCCCCAATTTTCAGTCAATATATGACAAGCATGTTCTTTGGAGATGCCCACAGCCTCTGCTATCTCTCTAACCTTAATTCGAAGGTCGTTTAGTACCATTTGGTAAACGTTTTTAATGTTACTTCAATGTTACCGAAGTGGTTTCAGTTTATGGCCGTCCCGAATGTTTATCGTCAACCAAACTGGTACGACCCCGTTTAAATTAAGCTGCTCAAAATTACAGAGTTCCCATAAATACCACCCATTTCGGCTTTAATTAGGCGTATTGCCTTACAAATGCAATAATCTAATGACGGCTGCATTCAATTTTTTCCATCTTTACAGAAACACTTACATCGACTGACTTAAATGACTGTTAAACAACAACTGAGTATCTAATATGGCTAAACTTTTCAAGGTTATCCTTTAACGCATGCGCAATTATATTACCAGAATAGTTTTATCGAGCAATGCCATCTTCATGTTGAGATTGGAAACTACTCAGGCTACCCGCGTATCAGCTATGTGGTAAACCATGTTTAAAAACATACATAGGACAAACAGAAAGATACTTTAAGAAAATGACATGAAAGAAGTTTTCTTAATGAGAAAATGAATCATAATTATGCATCAAATTTGGAAAAATTTTTCATTAAACATTTTCAACGAAAAAACTAGCTTTGTTTAAAATAAAATATGCAGAATTGTAAAGAAAGGAACTTAACTTAAAGAACAGTATTAGATAGAATTAAAAACTATAAGTTTATTGAAAGAAAAAGACATAAATATAGTGAAATAACTCAGTTTATTTTTGGAGTTTGTAACTTTAAGTAAGGTACGATTAAATTTACGAAAATTTAATAATGTGGATAGAAAAAAGGTTAAACGTATTAAGAGAAATGTTTTATCTACTTGTTCAATCGAAAGAAAATTCAAAAAGCACGTGGACCTGTTTTTGTCCCTATCCAAAGTGATACCGGTGACAAAATTAAATAAAAAGGAGAAACAAACAAAATTGGTAGTGACATTTTTGGAATATACATGTGGCTTGATAAATCGGATATAAATATGGAAGATGATCTTTTTTGGGTCTTTTTTATTCTATTATACATGACCATTTTATTTCAACATTCTTACCTTAATAAGATACTACTATGATTAAAAACGGTAAGTTTGGTTTTAAAAATGTGTGCGCTTTACGTATCGACACCACTATTTATTATTTCAGTTAGACTGTCCATTTGGCTGGTTACGTTAAAAATTATAGTGTCTTTTGTTATACATAAAAAAAGTTATCGGCTTTTTTCCAACGACGCTTTTACTAAGTATGGCAATATTCTAAAGCTGGGTCCACACTAATAAAAATTTGCATGTATGTTGAATTTTCTGTGCGGCAAAAATATTTACGACGTAAAATTTCCACATATAGTCAATATATATTTGTGCTGTGCGGTCTGTACGCCCGCTCTGTCTGTGTCTGCAGTGGCATGTTGGTAGTGTATGTTTCATCAGATTATTATTTCGACAAATGTAAAAATCAGTGTTTATACTTATTTTTTTTAATTTTCTGTAGTTTATACTTTTCTGTTGTTTAAACTTTTCTGTTTTGGTACAAATGCTTTATCCAATAGCGCATTATTTTGTTTGATTTTTTCCTTTTTCTTGATTAAATTATTCATTATTATGAATGTAGCAAACTTTTTTCATTATATTATTATAATAGTACATGCTATGACCACCATCAGTAACTCGATAAATTATAAATCAATAAATAATAAATTTAAATATAGCATACATTATACATTAATTTTTGTTAAATTGCATTGACTTTATATATCATTTTAAAACGCGTTTTTCGCTTTATCTAACTGTGGTATTAGTTTTGTTCTAAAATAATTCTCGCCAATTTTTTCAGAGTATTAAATACAACATGGATTAAAAGTAAATTCGCACAATTTTCTTGTTCCAGTTCAAACTAGGCCGAAAAGCTGTCGAACCAGATCGCGATAACAAGAACGCGTTTGGCCTAGAAACCACTAATGAACGAACTGCGCAATGGTGGCTTAAAGCATTTTGTAGTGGCGATGAGAACCTTAAGGATGATGAGCGTAGTGATCGGCGATGGAATGTCGACAGCGACCAATTGAGGGCCTTAGTCGAAATCAATCCGCGTATAAATGTTTGGAAGCTTGCCTCTGAATTAGGCCTAATGCATGTGATGGTTTCTAACCAAATGTAGGAGCTTGGAAAGTCAAAAAAGCTCTATAAATCGGTGTTGCATTAATTGAACGAAAATAAGTGTCGTCTGTCCTTCTTTTGCGCAATAAAAATGACGCGGCGAAATAATTACAGGGGAAAAGTACTGCAAGCAAATGAAATGATGAAATGCATTAAAAAGAGTAGCACATGTGCCCGGCATTGGCCAATAGGAAGGGACCAATTCTCCTCCATGACCACGCTCGGTCACACGTCTTACTGATCACGCGACAAAAGCTACATGAGCTACGAAAGTCTTAACCATCCGCCATACTCGCGTGACCACCCGCCAAGCGACTACCACTTTTTCAAGCATAATGCCAATTTTCTGCGCAAGAAGTACTGTAAAAATCAAGAATATGTAAAATCTGCCTTAACTGACTTCGTCTCCAGTCTCCGAAATTTTACGCAACCGGTATAAAAAAACCTGTTTCTCGTTGACAAAAGTGTGTTAATTGTAATGGTTTTTATTTCGATTAATAAATTTTCGTTTGAATTGAGATATGTGTATGGTTTAAAACTGCAATAACTTTCTTAACAACCAATTTTTTTAAAAAATTTTATGGCATGCCAATGATAAACAACTTTATACATTCCCAAAAGGTTTGATACCCATTAGACAACCAATATTTGTATTTCTGCATATTATTTACTTTTTAAAAATGTATATACCCAGACTGTTTGAAAATAAATTGAAGTTTTACTCTTCTTTACTTACTTAAAAAATAAAAAAATCTTGAACAAATAATATTCAGTCTTTAGTATTCTGGATAATATTTAGTTTTCAAAAATATGTATACACATGTATAAATAATAACTGAATTTTTATTCTAGCAAGAATAACTAAAGAAAGAAATATTTTTATAAATATGTTTGTCTACTGACTGACACAGAAATGTTAATACTCACTGTACTTCAGAATTTTAAGTTATTTTTAACCATGTTAGGTCAGTATTTCTTTGTAGGCTATAATTGTTTGTTTAACCTTCACCACCTGCTCTTATTATCCATAATAATTTTTACTATGCGCAGAGTACGATGAGTTAGAGGAAGATGAACAGGAATTCACATGTGAAAGGATGTTCAGTAAGGGTGCAAGAACTTTAAAAGGAACAAGGATAACTATAAGCGATAATCCGAAAATTTATATTTTAACTTGACTGTATCTATTTTATTTTATGTCGTTCAAATATCACTTTTGGATTCGTTTGATTTTCGATTACTCTTTCACATCTATCGCGTAGTATATTTTCAATGATGGTCTGAATATTTCGAGGTGTAAGATCGAGTTTGCTCAACGCATTGTAAAATCATTTTTGGCGACGAACTAGTTAAATTTTCTAAGCTTTTCCTCTTTTATTATTTTTAACGTAGATATCTTCAAACCACAAAATGAATCAAATTTAATAAATAACTCATGATGTTCACATTTTTATGTCGGGTAGTATATATCAAATAAGCTTTTCCCGAAGCGATTCAACATTCAAAATACATACTGAGAATATTGTTTCAGCCTTTTTTTATTCTGTTTCATTCGGTGATGGTGACTTCAATCTTGGAAATATACTAGCGACATATTATTTTCATTGAAACTTTAAGTTTTTGGTAGAATATAGCCACAGGGAGCCAACCAAAACTGGCGAATGTCATGGCTGATTAAAACTTACAAACGACAGTGCTTTTGATTTCACTAGGTTCACGAAATAAGCGTCGAGTTTCATTTCGTACAAATGATACTGATATTATATACCAATTAGCAAAAAACGCATGTTTTTTTTTTAATAAGTGCAACTGCCTTCATTTTCAATATAAAAAGTATTATTAACATCAAATCAATTCCTAATTAATATAGTTTTGATATACATACAGTGCTCTGAAAAAATAAAAGCCAAAGAAATTTATTTTTATTACTATAAATAACGATATTATTAAGTAGCACAGATAAAAGTAAAACTGATATGGTGCTATTCTTCTTAATTAAATTAATGAAATATAATTCCTTTTTTTTATATTATTCCAAATGAAAAAAATTATAATTACGTTTTGAAAAATTATTAATTCAATCTTCTAAAATTATACTATTAATGCAATTAATATGTGTTTTAATAAGTTACTAATACATTTGTAGACTAATGACGTCATTGACGTTTTGGAGGGTAAACATACACTATCTAAAGTCAGTTCGTTATTAATTATCATTGTGCAAGAAAACAGTTTTTCATAGCATAGTATATGTCGAATTATGTACCAGAAAAAGCTATTTTGCGGGTAGTTTCTTCCTTCATTTGAAGAAAACGGATGTTGAAAGTTATGGATTGTTGGTTGAAGCTTATGGTGAAGATGTTTTAACCGAAAAAACTTGTGAATGGTTTAAACGCTTTAAAAGTGGTGATTTTGGTTATAAAAGACAAGGAGCGTCCTGGACAACCGAAAAAGTTTAAAGATGCAGATTTGCAAGTATTATCAGATTAAGACTCTAGTCATACATTGAAAAAATTGGCAAAAACATTGAATATTGCTCAATCCATTTTCGAACATCTAAACGCTCTGGGAAAGACCCAGAAGGAAGGAAAATGGGTTCCATATGAATTGAAGGAAAGAGACATTGAAAGGCGAAAAACCACTTATGAAATTTTCATTTCCAGACAGAAAAGAAAAGGGTTTTTACATCGAGTTGTGGCAGTTGATGAAAAGTGGATATATTTTGACAACCCAAAGTTTAAAATATCATGTATAGACCCAGGCCCAGTTTACATCACAACCAGTGCGCAATATATATGAAAAAAGGCTTGAAAAAGAGCTGTGTGTTATAAACTGTTGAAACCTGGTGAAAAGATTAGTGGTGATCGATACCGACAATAATTGATAAAATTTAACCAAACAAAGATACGATAATGTAATTTTTCATCATGATAATGCTCGGCCCCATATTGAAAAATGTGTAAAAAATTATTTAGATAACATTAAATGGAGTAGGACATCCTATTCCAATCTCTGTATTCGCCGGACTTAGCCCCTTCAGAATGTCACTTATTTCGATTGATGCAGCACGGACTTTTAGAACAACACTAACATTCTTACGAAGAATTGAAAATTTGGCTTGATGAATGGTTAGCCTAAAAAAAAAAGTTCTTTTGGCGCAGAATCTATTCTTTGACAGAAACGATGGCCTATACTTTGATTATTAAGGTAATTTATTTCGTTATGGAAATAAACTCTCAAATTTTGCTAATAAAATCGAAATTATTAACCGAAACATCTTTTAATATTTTGTTGTTTCTCTATGTTTTTTTTACTACAGTCAAGAACCTTCTAGGAACAATGTATATTAGATTTATTATAGTTGTTTCATTCAGGTTACTCCATGCTTCGAATATTTTTTCTTTCAGTTCCTGCGTTATTGTATTTCCGGTTTCTGTTGGCCGTAAACAAGTCTGGCTAAAATTCCCCATAAAGTTTTCATAGGATTAAGATCTGAACTTAATGGAGGCCAACTCAAAAGTTACATCATCAGGCTGAAAAATTACATCATCGTCTCCTAGACACGTTATAAATGGCAACAGTTTATATATAACACTTTCTGGTATTGTACAGCATTGATGTTTCCAGAAACAAAAGCAAAAGCAAAGCAAAGTCGTGTTTGAGTGCAGCCCATATCGTACTCCTTCACCACGCTAACATCGTCGGGATATGATTTTCTCTTCTTTTTTTGTTAAATCGTGCCAATAATAATTAAAACCATCCGGTCCATTTAGATTTAATTTTTTTTTTTGAATATGAACTTTCTAAACTCTGGTTTCTTCATTATTTATTTTATATTTTAGATACTTGGTTTCAGCAGTAATTTGCCAATTAAGCTAGGGTCACATCCTAGATTAAGTTTTCTGATAATTTGCGCAGATGAAGCCCCTGTTTTTGAGATTTTGCGCTAAACAACTCTCTTCACTGCACTGATCGCTGAATTTTTCATAATTTTCACCATCTGCATTTAGATTTTTTTTGAACATGCCTTGAGGGTATTGCAATTCTTTACCAATTTCTCTCTATGTTTTTCTTCTTAAGTGAAGAATCCTTTGCTATTCAGTTTGGGTTAACCGTTTTCCCTTGGTTAAAAATGCTGCTCAAAATACTATTAAGCTTAAAATAAGTGTTAATGTTAACATTTATGGAAATATTAGGATTTTAAATGATACACTTGTAGGTTTTTAATGTTTCAAACGTTTATTACAGATTTTGCTCTATATGTTTCGCCTTGTTAGGGGTTTCTCAAGAGTAGTTTCTAATACTAATGGACAAACAGAGAGTATACAGGTAAAATTATTTCTTGTTTTTTGAACGTCTAGTCTAATTATTCTAAATATCGGACTATTTCTTAAGGCTTTTTTATTTCCAATTTTTCTAGTAGGTCTAATTTTTACTTTTCTTTTCTGAGTGTAATAATTTAACATTGTCTATATCTACAAAATTTATTTTATATTTAAAAGTTTATTTACCCGAATAGTCTTACAATCTAGTTTATTTAATCTTTTACACACTGTATTACTAAGTTCTGAAGTGTAATAAATCAATTTAAACGATTTGTCTTTTTGTTTTTTAAAGTTATAGAATTTTTATAAATTCAACTTTATTTATTTTTTAACAGTTTGCTACTTTATCATTCTTTGTAGCCATTGGTTTTTGCTATCTGTTTAATGGTATAGAGCTCTTTATTAAAATGATCTCTGTTTAGTAGAAAACTAACTAACCTATGTATTAGATTATGAAAAAGAGATAGTTTGCCTTGCCAAGATTGTTTAGAACTAAAGTGTATAACCATGTCTGTTGCAGTCGATTTTATATAAAAAGCAAATTGTAATTTATTAGTCCAATTTCCATAGTGAATTGAATATTTTTATTTGTAGAATTGATAATACAATTATAAAAAGACATATAAACAATGCAGACATAGAAGACAAATTAAAAATTGAACTAAAAACAGCAATCGCCTAGAACAAAATTATTTTCAATATGATAGTAAGATTTATCATCAAAAACACGCTCTTCCAATGAGTTCACCTATTTTCCACTCATTTCGAAAATGTTATTTTTAACTCTAAAAATCCATCAATCAACAATATATCACACTGGCATAGATACGTGGACGATGTTTTTTGCATTTGGAATGGTACGGAAAGACATTTACACACGCTTCTAGGCCATTTGAATTCCATAAACAAAAATATACAATTCACTATGGTAATTGGACTTAATGATAAAATTAACTTCCTAGACATAACAATAAAGAAAATATCTAATAAATTACAATTTGATATTTACAAAAAACCGACTACAACACACGGGTATACACTTACAATACAATTCTAAAGATTCTTGGCAAGTCAAACTATCTCATTTTCATAGTCTAATACATAGGTTAGTTAGTTTTCCATTAAACAAAGATACTTTTAATAAAGAGCTCTATACGATTAAAACAGATAGCAAAAAACAACGGCTACAAAAAAGGATTATTTGACTAATTGTTAAAAAATATATAAAGAAAGTTGAATTTACAGGAATTATATAACATTAAAAAGCAAAAAGACAAATCGTTTAAATTTATTAATTACACTTCTAAACTTAGTAATACAGTGTGTAAATGACTAAATAAACTAGGTTGTAAGACTATTTGAGTAAATAAACTTAATGTAGGTAGAATGTTAGTTAATAAGGATAAAACGGATACTTTAGATAAATCGGGTGTATATAAAATTGTGATTAAAGTGATGTAAAGGATTGTGAAGCGGTATATATCGGTCAAAGTGGTAGAATAATAGGTTGTAGAATAAAAGAACACAAAAAAGATATCTTAAATGATATAAAGCACCGGAATATCTACACATTATATTGAAAACAATCATTTTATAGATATAAACCATGTTAATTTATTACACTCAGAAAAGAAAAGTAAGACATTAGACTTACTAGAAATATTGGAAATTAAAAAATCCTTAAGAAATAATAATTTAATAACCACAAATGACCAGCTAAATTTCCGAAACATCCCGGCAATAGATAAGATTATATTATAATTGAATAGCCCCTGTTTTTACCAGCCGATATTTAGAATAATTAGACCAGACGTTAATAAAAAACAAGAAATTAAAATAAAAAATTACCTATATACTTGGAAACACTGTGTTTGACCATTGGTATTAGTTCAAGCTACTCTTGAGGAAGCTCTAACAAAGCGAAACATATATAGAGTAAAATCTATAATAAACGTTTAAAACATTAAAAAGCTAAGTGTGTCATTTAAAATCCTAGTATTAAAAGAAATAATTTACACTTGATTAATACTACACCACATGTAGCACAATGTGGACACATTATAACGTGTCCACAGTTATTCATCCTCATTACCATGATCCTTTTATAAATTCTCGTTTCTCATAAACATAAGTATCTGGTAATTAGAGTTCAAGATTATTAAAAAATAACAACAATTTGGTTCATGAATCTATATATTTTTCACAGCGTTATAGGTATACATTGTTTATTTAATTACAGAAGATGATATCGGAAAGATGACATGCTTTTTCTTGCACTCATTCGCAGCCACTCTTCAAAATTCTATATCACACTTACATTTATTTCAGTTTTCTATTCCCAAAGAAATTACAACCGCGGACAGAAAAAATGTCCCCACTTCAAAATAATAATGAAAATATTCTCCTTACCTGTTTTGCCTTTGAGGTAATTGCCGCAATATCTGTTTTTTCCTATCATGAGATAATCTTTTTGACAATCATAGCTTTGCTCCACGTTAAAATCTTGGAAACCAATATATACCGTACAATATCCAGGTTGAAAATAAAATCTAAAAACAAAATTTTATTTTTAAATTGGCAAACAGTGTTACCGTATTACCTGTGGCATAGTTTTTGATTTCCATAATATCCAGAAGGATATCCGGGACTGTTAAAATAGCCAAACAAGGAACTAAAAGTCTGACATTTTTTATCTTCGTTAAAGTGTAGGAATACTGGACACATCTGATACAAACTGTCTCCATGAGTTCTCATTAAAACTGATAACTGGTTTCTGTTCCAGGATATACACTGTTGCTGATGTTGAAAATCCGTCAACAAAGTGTTAATGGTTGAAATCTCAACATAATCAGTTTCCTCTTTTTCAGGAACATTTTCATCGGAGTCGTCCGGGGCAAAGAAGTAAATGTGTTTATAAATATCTTGATTTCGATCTACTCTCTCATCCACTAATTTTAACTGATCAATTGCGTGATCTTTAGGCCAAGATATCCTGTTGGTTTGATCGTGGAAATATCTATAATTTCCCGAATGTCCATCGAGCATGGTTTCTTCGTTTGGAGTATACCGTTTGGGACAGTCATCCTGAATAACTTCTAAAACAAACCCACTCAAATCGTTGCTATATTTTCCGTTAGTATGAAATCTAAAAAATTTTTTCTCGTTTTCCTTGAAATTTGCAATTAGTTTTATATCACGATTACATCCGCAAATATATTTCCCATCAATTGCTAAGAAATTTTCGAAACATGAATTTTCATTCGGATATCCCAAAGAGAAAAAGTGGATATTGATTCGCAGCCTGCACACGTTGGCGCTGGCTTTCTGAATGACATAGAAGCAATCGTGGGGCTTATTGGTGGAATATGGAAAGCCTGGACTCATCAGGAAAAAATGTATAGATGAAAATATATGGTGTTGGCAGCAATTGTCGGGATATGGTGGTAAGTAAGTTGGTCCGATTTTGTGCGATGATTCTGTAATGGGATTTATATCGAATCTGTTCTCCACCTGGATTATTGTACTATTATCAATGCATGAATCTATTCTACTGACCAAAATCTTAAATCCTTTATTTGATGATTCATTGCCGGAGATGAATTTCAGTCCCAGAGAGTATTCTTCAGCAGAGTAAATTGCTGACCCGTTTTTGCTTCCACATAAAGCAGCTTGCAGTCCGATTTCCAACCGTTCCTCCGTGCATCCTTTCGAATATTTTATATCAAAATCCACAAACTGCAATTTAAAATGCCTAGTACAGTTATCACCTTTGAATAAGTAAAAACACTTTGAGTTAGGCGGATACGAATTTGGATAATTGTCACTGATCAGTTCGAATTCCTTTTCGGTAAAAATTCTCCCGCATGATGAACTTTTCGTACTATTTTCTTCACCTGCACTGAATCCGCACAATACGAGGACCAACAGAAGATATTCGTGCCTCATTTTAGGTGTAGAAAAACAAAACTGGTCACTGTGAAGATCTCGCGAATATTAAACAAAGGCCAAACCCAAAATTCATATCCTCAGGAAACTAATATTTGATGACCGATACAGATACGTCTTAAAGATTCAACCAGCGTGACGCAAAATGGCCACAAATTAATTAATTTGCTTATCTGGTGCCGCAAACCGCAGTGTTTGTGTTTGGTAAAGTGTGTGGTTTACGACATTGCCATCAAAGAAGACAAGCAAACTGAGTTGTTTTGAAATGACCCGATGGATATCCTTTGTTACAGGAAAAATTATCATTTTCTTTAAATAAATTTACGAGCCGTGCGTTAAAGGTTTTTTTATACAGGATGTTTAAAGAATTTCATATATATATATATATATATATATATATATATATATATATATATATATATATATATATATATATATATATATACATATATACAAGGTGTTGAAAATGAAACGAAAAATTGAGATAATTTAAAAACGGTTGAAGATATCTGGTTCAAAATTGGGGTAGTTGAGTTTTCGCTTTTTCAAAGGTGATAAATTTCTAGATCGCGCTTGCTACCTACTTTGCGAGGAATTAACTTGCTTGAATTCCTGTAAAAAAAAACATTAAGATGTCAATAATACAACGGGCTTTATTTAAAATAACAATTTTTTCAAATTTACTTCAATAGGTGTTGAAAATGTCCACCGTTTATTTCAATACAATTTTGCCTTACGAAGTGACGCCTCATATTTGAGAAGATATTTTCTTCATTTCTAATAACACTGGCCAGTTTGTATATTATTTGTAAATGTTCGTCTCGTGTATTGGAGAATTCTTGAAACGGTGGATTTGCTTATTCCTGTAGATGCCTCCAAACGTGCTTAGTGCTTAGTTTAGGATTTTCCACCACACCAACCAAAATGTCCTCTTCTTGTTCTACCGTTATACGTATCAGTCGTCGACCAGGATTGTTGTAATAAAACGAATCTGTTTCGCCTAACTGATTTCACCTGACTGACTTTTTGCAAAATTTATCGATCTGGGGTGATTCTAGTTGGGAAGAGCTCTTCATAGCTTTTAACTGCAACGAGATTATTGTAATTTACTTATGTACAAACGCAAAGCATATTCCTTCAATCACGGTTAGGAACTTGATTAAGTCTGCGCATTTTTTACAAATCATTTAATATCAACTTAAGATTGGAAAACTTCACCTACAGACCATAGGAGAAATAGAAAACAATGACAGTTATAGAGACGTACCAAAAGAGACGTAATAATTTGTACAGAACATTCAAGGCACACTTTGTGAATCGGCAAGATGTGCAATGAAATATTCGATCACGAATATCTCGCAAACGGCGTGAGATCGATATTAACCAAGGGTGCCTTTTTTACGTGGAGGTTTTATGTAAAGCACGGAAGAAATTTTCTTACATTTAAATATGTAAAAAAATCGCTGATTAAATTATTAAATTATCTCTCTTACACTTCACGTATTTTTCTGCAAATTATTATTAATGACACATTATTTTGAAGTTAAAACAACAAATATGATATCTATGACATCGTGACATAAAATTTGAAATAAAATCACAATAATATTTTAACATAATATGGTAAATATTGGTAAAGTAAACATTTTAAAGGAAGAAACATTATGAAATCACTCTGTATTGTTTCCTTTGACAACATCCACGGAAATTTTGTTGCGTAACATATATGTTCAACATCTCTAACACAGGTCAAGTTAATGGACGAAGACCAAGTTAATGAGATCAACATTTTCTATCGAATTATAAAATAAGTCTAAAAACCTTATTACTTACTTAAATATAAACTTACAATTAAAAACATTCTATTATTCAGTTGTTCGAGTTATTGATTTTATTCCTTTATATATATATATATATATATATATATATATATATATATATATATATATATATATATATATATACATATATATATTTTATTTTTATTCTATTCAGAAATAGCAATTTGTGAACACCCATCCAGAAAAACCGTACATCTTTTGAGGTGGTCCAGTCATTTTTCGGCATCTCCATAATTGTTGAAGTGTTTCCTGAAAAGTACATGAGTTATTTATGAAAACAAGTGGTAGTCGGAAGGGGCCAAATCTGGTGAGTATTGCTGGTAGAGCAACAGTTTCCAGCCAAGTGCAGAAATGGTCTATCTGACTGCTTTCGCAATGTGTGACAGGCATTGTCGTTTTGCAAAATCACTTTTCCGTATCTTGTAACCCATTTCGGTCGCTTTTCTATCAATGTATGGTTCATAATGATCATTTGTTAACGATAGCTAATGGTATTAACTGTTTCACCTGGTTTTAGAAGCTCATGGTACACGACACCCTTTTGTTCCCACCAAATGCACAGCATTGTCGTCTTTCCAAAGCGATTCGGTCTTGCGGTCGATGTTGATGATTGCCTTGGGTCAATCTAGAATTTTCTTTATTTTGCGATATCGAAATATATCCATTGTTCGTCTTCAGTCACGATCAGATGCAAAAAAGTCTTTCTTTCATGCTAAGAAAGCAAAACTTCGCATACCGTTTTTTGCTTTTTCATCTCTCAGTCGTTCAGCTGATGTACCCAT
Organism: Cosmopolites sordidus; assembly: GCA_031761425.1. Classification (NCBI taxonomy): domain Eukaryota; kingdom Metazoa; phylum Arthropoda; class Insecta; order Coleoptera; family Curculionidae; genus Cosmopolites; species Cosmopolites sordidus. The sequence goes on from JARFXV010001437.1 coordinate 167,938, forward strand.
TTTCCCCGCTTTCTGATTTTTTCCAATGACAAGCTGACGGTCACAAATGGTTCGGCGACCAACATTTAACCTCTCGACCAGTTGTTGGGCTCACATATAGTCTTCTTCGAACAACACTTGCAATTCGGCATCTTCAAATTTTTTTGGTTGACGTGGGCGTTCTTTGTCTTTCAAGTCGAAATCATCACTTTTGAATCGTTAAAACGAGTGCCCAGAGATGTCTTGCGTTAGGACGTTGTCACAGTAAATTTTTGCAAGTATACTACGCCTTTTACTCGCGTTTTTCTTTTGATTGAACAAGAAAAACACGTGCCTGAAATGCTCTTCATTTTGCTCGAAACTCGACATGTTTACTATACGAAGAAAATATGACGCTCACTTGAAATCATTTAAATATCCAAGAAAGGTACCGTCGTGGCAAAAAAATATCACTAGGGATTAAATTGAAGGGATTATTGTTTCCAGCGACATGTTTTAAACAAATTTAGAATTACACTAGTTTACACGGTTTTTATATCCCAGCTGAAAGTTGTTAATTATAGTTTGTTTAGGTAAGTGTTACCCAGAAAAAATTAGTGCTTTTAGAAATAATTATTTACTTAAAAATCTTAGTATGAATAATAAAAATACATAAAAATAGCTAATTTTCGCCTTCTTTTTATAGTTTGTTCAATCGGTTTCTTTTATAATGGACCAACAGAAATCCCCTAACATGTTTTCATCCCAAAATCCTTGATGTCGTTCTTCGAAAATTGTTAAATCTTGGTGAAAACGTTCCCCCTGTTCATCACTCATACTTCCTAAGTTTCCAGGGAAAAAACTCAAATGCGAGTGCAGGAAATAAATCTTTAATGACGTGTTTACTCCCATCTGCTGAACATTTTTCAATAAATCAGAAATAATATTTTTATAATTTTCATTTTCTTATTTCCCAAAAATTATTCGACAATCATTTTGAATGACTTCCAAGCAGCTTTTTCATTAACAAATAAAAGGTTTTCAAATTGAGGATCTTTTAATCAGATCTGAAGATCATTTAATTTGGCTTGGTTATTTAAATGTGGAGTGTTTCCTTGTAGAGAGAAATCGTCAGAATCACTAAAAATCAATATAACTTCAACATCACTTTCATTGTCATCTTCTGGGAATAACATATATGGGAATAATAGACGGAATTTTGTCTTATATAATAATCGCCTTATTTTTTGTATTATATCCCATTGTCTTCATAACACAAAAGTAACAGTCATTTTTATGATTACTAGATTCTCTTCATAACATTGGTAAACCAAATGGAAGGTATATGTTATCTCCTGATGACCACTGGAGTAAAACGATTCTACAGCTTTCACAAAACACATGGGTCACCCACTATTTATCTTGTTCGCAAAAGGAAATCCAAAATAATGAAGATATGCACTTTTAATGAATCAACAATGGGTCTTCTTTATTGTGAAAGTATATTCTGTCCACAAATGTGGCAAAAACGATCAGAACTTTGTTTACATTTTCTATTAGATATTTTATTTCAATTTGAAACAAGATATTTGTTGTTTGAATCGAATAAATAAATATTAAACTGAAGTCACCACGTAGGGTGGTATTTAGTAGGTAGGGTATTTTTAGGTTTAATGAATAATTATTTGAATTTATAGGTAGGGTATTTTTAGGTTTAATGAAGGTAGGTTAACATATTTATATACATTTCTTTCGGGGTATATAAAAAAAGTTAAAATTTGTGAACTAGTGTTATTAATCGTCACATCTGGTATATTTGCTAGGAAATACACAGGAAATCTACGGATGGTATACCAAAATACTACTTCGCTGGCTCGCGCTACTATTTTCTCTCGATAAAACCCAGCTAAATAACTTAAAAATATTAATTAATTACGAGGGTTGTTATTTATGTACCCGGAATAATAAATAAAAACAAATATTTATCATTGAAAAAGGTCTTATTGTTTTTCAAAATATTCTCCGCGATGACAGATACACTTTTGAACACGTTTGAACTAATTTTCATATGACTTTTTCCATTCCGATTGATGTATCTGCAAAATATGCATTTTGAATGCATCAACCGCTTCTTCTGCAGTCGCAAATCGTTGACCACGTGGTTTGTTCTTCACGGACGGGAACAAAAATAAAACATTGCGTGCCAAATCAAGACTGTACGGCGGATGGCCGATCAATTCGATGTTTCGGCCGGTCAAATATTGAGTGGTTCGGTCCGATGTGTAAGAGCTCTCGTTGTCATGGTAAAGAAGGATTCTGCGTCGCTGGTTGTTTTTTTTTACTTCTTCCAAGAGTGGCAAAAAATGATTGTGTACCATTCAGAACTGACCATTTTTACGATTGGCCATACCATTCTAGGGGCACCCTGGCAATAGGTGGCCATTTGGTTCGAAGTGGCTCCTGCGCTAACAACTATTGTTGGCTTTGGCTCATTTTGAAAAACCCGTACAGTCGACTTATGTTAAATTTCGGGCTCATATGCATATATCCAAGATTTGTCGCCTGGGTAGATGTTATACACGGCTTTTGACGCCCTACAACTGTATTTTCTGAACATTTCTTAGCTCCAATCAACACGAACCTTTTCTTGAGCGATCCAGGGATGCCTCAGTCTTACGGTATGTGACATGACGATCTTGCTGTATTAGTTCGCGCGCATTATCGATGTTTTCTGATACAACAACCGGTTTTGGACAACTTTTTTTAAATTCGTCCGTAACCGAACGACTGCCACGAATTGAATTCACTAAACCAGTGATATACAGTGGATTTAGACGGTGCTTCATCGTCAAAGTCCAAGTAAGTTAATTGATGCACTGTTCTTGAGTTAATCTACTTCGAAAGTCGTTGTAAATCATCGTACGAAAAGTCTCATGAGTAAATTCCATTCACTAAACAACACAAATAGTGCCCGTATGACAAAATGTTCTGAGTATACTGTCAACAATATTAAACTTTACGATGTATATGTTCGATGACTCTTAGCAACACCATTGTTGCCAATTCCGGATACATAAATAGCAACCTTCGTATAACTAAATATTAAATATTTAAATATATATTAAATATTACATAACCGGACATTTGATACCCGTCTCGATTCACAAGGTGTAAATACCATGCGAAACGAGGCTGAAGATTTTCAGGTTATATTCACCTGTTCGTTCCAAGCAGCGTCAGAAAAGGTTTCTGACAGTTACGATTCGGTGCAGTAATTAAAAAGCGTTCCAACCATCATTCCTAAGTGTTACTGAACGATTTGTTTTTTATTCCAATTGAGTTTCAAAACTGTTCTAAAACTATCAGAACGATTTACGGATTATCTTCTCACCAATGATTTAGAACTCATTGTGTTAAACGTGTTGATTTGAATAAATTTTATGTATATATTTGAAAGATTTTTAATTAATTTACTTTATTAGGAGATGGCAAATATGAGTGACGAAGAATAGACCGAAGAGAGTGACATATCTTTCAAACCGAGTAGTGATGACAATGATTTAGAGTTATTATTGGACAAGCAGTGAACTAAGATCCAAAACTATTTAGGTAGTATATTATGTTGTATCTTATGCTGTTAATATTTTCAGATGAAATAGTGCCAGAATATTCAGAGGAGTAATAATTGTTTAACTAGTAATTTATTTGTTGGGGTCTGTTGATCACCATTAGATGAGTTTATTAAAGTACACATACAAAATTCTACAAATATAAAATAAAATTGGACGATATTAGTAAATTCTGAACAATTTGAAATGAGTCAATATTTTAATAGGCGAGTGTCAGCATGCATAATGTGTAACATTGGTTAGACGACAATTTTAGTGGAAATAAACCAGAGGAACTAGATGAAAATAAGCAACCAGGTGATGAAGAACAAAATTACGAAAAAGACTTGCAAGATAGTATCATTAGGAATCGGGTGGCAAGCACCCTACCATCGTAGTCACTTAGTCAATTAATGCTGCATATTTTGTATTATAGCTTTTAATTACACAAAGCCTCCCCAGATTGACTCCATAATAGGGCAAATAAATCAATAATTTATTTCCCAACAAAAATACTTTCTTTATAAAGTTTCCTTAAAAATATATTTGAAATTGTAAAATAAAAATATATTTCTAAACAAACATTATATTGGTCACAATTTTTATTAATAAAATAACAAACTTAACATTAATATAAAAATAATAAATATATAATAAAAGAAAAAGAAAATTTGCAACAAGTCTCTAGAGCAACACATTCTTTTTTAAGGAGTTCGTTCCTTTCTCTCAAAAGTTCATTTCTCTCCTTCATTCATTTTACCTTCTGTTTTGAATTTCCAACTTTTCTTTTTCCGCTTTTATTCTCTCATTATTGTAACCTTTTCTATCCTTTCTAATCTGCTCTAGGGTGAGATTCCTATTTAATATAGGGTTTCTCCTTTTTAATGGGGATCGGTGCTACAGTTGAACTAGTAGATGGGCTAGGCTAAGTATTGTGTGGTTCCCTTTCTTCCACTATGTGGCGTACGGTATCTGTGGTCATGAGCACTTCAGGCTTAACATTTTTCTTCATTTGTTCTTTATATTCGAAGTTTTTTCTGTCCCTTCCTATTTTATTTTGGCTGTCAATACATTTTTGTAGGAACGTTCAACCACTCTTCACCTATTCTCAAAGTGATTTACATTGTAATTTGTTTTTAAAATTTGATTTAATTCTGCACAAATAATTTCCCATAATTTTGAAAAAGTTTTAATTTGAACACTACCCACTTTGGACCAGTATTTCTTGTAAATAGCAGGAAGCAGTTTTGTGTGATTGCTTGTCCAATTGACCACAAATTCCTGCCTTTCTTCTGCTCTGGGCAGTAGTTGAAGTTCTGATGTAACGGGAAAAATTATGAATTCCTCAAGAATACCTAAAATAACATCACTGTTTTAATATAAAAATTTCTTAAATAATATGAGGGTGACTACCTTCATGTTACTTGTTATTTTCTTTTCTGTTGAATAAAAGTTATTAGTTAAGGACCTACTATTTTTCTTGAACGTCTGAAGATGTGTAGCCATGACGGCACAGCAGAAAAATGATGGCTTTACCATGGTTTAACGGTCCATTTGTTTACGATGTTTACAAATTGTTTTCATTCTATTTGTTTAGAAATCTATTGTTTACAAATTTTAGCACGGTTTTGTGAAACAAAAAAACCATCTGTTATAAGACTTCAAATATTTGATGGGCGTGCCTGAAACTAATTATCAGCTTTTCCAACTTAATCATAAATTGGCATGGGATCCAAATATTATACAGCCCTGCGCGTTAAAATGATTTGCAAACTATTGGAAATATGTTTGTGATTGAAGGCTGGAACGAAATATATCGCGATATAATATAATATTATATCGCGTTTCGAAGCTGAAAGATGTTTTAAAATAACTATCAGCCGTGAAAAATGTCTAGTTGGAATAGGTTCTCTAACGATAAAACTTAGCGGCCGTGTAAATTACGCAACAATTAAGTTGTGGATCTAATATCATATTTATTTCATACGATTATAACTTCTTTCGATCATCTAAATAAAAAAAATAGTTATCTTCGTTTTCCTCGAAAAGAAAGAATTATAAGTGTGAATTATGGAGCTGAGATTTTAAACTTACCTGACGAAACTACTTCTTCAAAAAAGAAAAGTTGCTGAAAATGAATCTAATCAAAATAAATGTCTTTTTCTGGACTCCTTAATTAACAAACAAAGCCACGTGAATCGTCACAATAACAATGCTAATAGGCGTTTTTAATCCCGACGTGGGACGAGATGAAACAGGTTTATACAATATTTTTGTAGTACGGTTTCCTGGAGTTAAATAAATTAATTAATTATATTGGTTGGTGTAAAAAATTACCATTAATTAATTTTATGTCGTTTGTGAGGGGAAAGGAAAATGTACGGTTTTCGAAAACTTCTCTCGTTAATATTCAAATAACGTTTTTATAGTGACAGTAATAATTGTTTAACTAGTAATTTATTTGTTGGGGCTCTGTTGATCAACATGAGATGAGTTTATTAAAGTACGCATACAAAATTGTACAAATATAAAATAAAATTGTACGATATAACGTATATTAGTAAATTCTTGTTATAATCCTTTAAGTAATATACCACGGGGTTTTTTTGAAAAGCACCTTCAATTTTTAAAACTGAAAAAGACTTTTTCCCCAACGACAAAATTGTATTCAGTAATGTTTTGGCAATTTTAACCAGTTACCGTTAACCGTAACCGTTCTAGCCAGTTACCGTCTTTTAAATCTAATGAGTCAAGATTTTATTCGACCGGCAATTTATCAATGATAAAAAAATTTATATTCCTATGAGGTAAGATCTGGACTATATGGTGGATGCGGTAGTATATTCCAACTAAGTTCCATTGTTTGTAACGCTGTATCAAAATGCTATTACAGTTCCTTAAATTTCGAAGTTACGAAAATAAAGCGTCATTCAATTTGGTCTGTGATGTTAATCATATATAAATATATATATATATATATATATATATATATATATATATATATATATATATATATATATATATATATATATATATGTATATATATATATATATATATATATATATATATATATATATATATATATATATATATATATATATATATATGTATATATATATATATATATATATATATATATATATATATATATATATATATATATATATATATATATATATATGGTTATATATATATAATGGTTAGTTGCTTGACCGGGAGGAAGCCCCACCCATCCCTTACATTGGAGGGCACATGTTTCGTCTGTTGGTGGTTAGACTCATTAGGGTACCGACATGTGCTCTCTCGCCAAAAATAGGGAGTCCCTCTCTACAATCAACAACCCATATTTTCGCCGACTTCTCGTCGGATGGCTTATAAATGCAGTTTTTTTACTTTTTGAGCATATGTCGGTACCCTGATGAGTCTAACCACCAATAGACGAAACATGTGCCCTCCAATGTAAGGGTTGGGTGAGGTTTTCTCCCGGTCGAGCAACTATCCATTGCTCATTATAACGGAGACGCAGGTTGTTGTGCGTTCCACATGAGATATATATATATATATATATATATATATATATATATATATATATATATATATATATATATATATGCAGTCAAAAACTTCGTTCTTCGCAAAACTTCGAGCTGGGCTCCTCAGATTTGGTTTTCCTCTGTTCGTTTCGATTCATCTGTTTCCGTGCGTTGGGCTCGAGCCCAGCTGACGACGGCTGTGAGGCCAGAAACTGGCCCTGGGAGGTACTTGTCTCGACGTGGTGGCGGCGACTGATTTGAGACGAGCAGTGGTACGTGGAAGTATGGATAAAAAATTTCTGTTTTTCATATATATATATATATATATATATATATATATATATATATATATATATATATATATATATATATATATATATATGAATGAACATTTTTGCTGGTTACTTGACCGGGAAGGAGCCCCACCTATTCCTTCAACTGGATGACATATGTTCAGACTCCTCAGGGCGCCGACATATACCATACCATCAAGAATAGGGAGACCCTATCCACAGCCAGCAACCCATATTTTCGCCGACTTCCTTTCGACTTGATTTAGGCGGAGACGCCGGTTGTTGTGTGTTCCACATGAGATTGTGGAACCCAACGGTTGGGTGTGTGATGACAGTCAGCTACTGCTATCTCATTGGACGCTCTCACTACAAGAAAAATCTAACCACACACACACACACACACACACACACACACACACACATATATATATATATATATATATATATATATATATATATATATATATATATATATATATATATATATATATAATATAAGAGAATATGAGATATATGAGAATTATACAACAAATTAGACTTTATTTTGTAGTGTCATATATAATCCATGTAGGAGTATTATTTTTGGTAGGGATATTAATAAAACTATGACTTAATTTGTAATGCAAACAAAATTTCTCTACGTTATACAGGGTATCCATTTTTTTATAATGGAATATTTAATATTTTTTTATTTTACAATATTCCTAAGACAAAATACTTTTATTTTTGTTAAACATGTTTTATGTTTATGTTATGTTATCTGTAATAATTTCCGAGATTTTTACATTTTTATTTTTAATGGAATTTACTTTAGGGTTTGGGTTATTATAAGACTAATAAATTAATTCACGATAACTCATGATATATTAAGAATTTAGGTCATCACATGTTTTAATATTTGATTAGAAAGCAATTATTATAGAGCAACAAAACTTATTGTTATAGTAAACAAAAAGACATAAATATTTAGTTTTTAGTAAGACAGTTTAAGTACAAACATTTATAAAGAAGAAATCGCTGCAATCATTTAATTAAAGTTTCAATATGTCTACCATTTTGTGCAATACATACTCTAAGCCTATGTTCAAAATAACTGTTGACTCTAACGAGCATTGCCTCACACATTAGTTATTCTAATTTGCATGACCTCTATTGTGGTTGGTCGCAGTTTATAAACTTGTTCTTTAACAAAACCCCATAAGGAAAAAACTAGTTTTGTTAAATCCGGGGATCTGGCTGACCACGATATAGGCCCCCCTACCAATCCATTTAATTTCATAATTCGTGTCCAAATATTATCTCACCTGCTTGCTAAAATGTAGGGCAGCGCCGTCTAGCTGTAACCATGTTCATCTCGCTACAGTTAAAGGTAATTCCTTAATTCACTCTTTAAAATTATTTTGCAAAAAATTGAGAACACTGTGACTCTATTTTCAAAAAAATATGGCCCTAGAACGCGATCTCCTATAATAACATCCCACACATTAAGAGACCATCTATGTGACCGTTATCCTGAACCAAAATTATTTCCCTTCTTTTGCTAGCAGGATAAGGCCATCTTTTCTCTAGAGTCCCACTATTATATTATTAAATTAATAAAACCCAAACGAAAAAAGACAGTTATTATAGCTTCTATGGGCATAAATTTATTACTAATAATATTAATAATAACCACTTTCAAAAATTGACTCAATATATTTCGATAAGGGAGGAACCAATGTTCTTACTAACTGTTACTAATTTTACTTATGTAAATGCGACTTTCACATTTTGACTTAAATTACATTCGATTACATGCAACACATATGTCCACATATGTTAAAAAATCGTTTAAAGAACCTGCAAGAACACACACCATCTTTAAAATTCACATTTAAGTTATCGCTTCGCATTTATATCTGTGTAATAAAGCTCAAAAGAAAATCTCGCCTAGTTAATGTCAAATTTCCAACTTTCAAACTAATCTTTCTTATACGCCACTCAATACAAAGAGTTTTCAACTTCTCTTGTTAGTTCAGTTCGTTAAAATTCGCAGATTTGCGGTCCCTCCAACTTTCGTGTCTGTTATTTATTTTAACATTATTTATAATATACGCCTAACTCAATGAAGGAAATAACAGGAAATTTATTTTTACGCTGTGGAAACAACATTTTAAACAACCATGCTTTCAGTAGTCTTTATATTAAAGATTTCTAAACACATTAAACACTACATTTATTAATTATAAAATTAATTTAATTTCGGCCATCTGCTACTCCGACTTTTGGCTTCTGCTATTGGCCCTGGGTGCGACTTGGGGACTTATACTTTTCATTATTTGTGCCAGTTATTTAATCAAAAAGAGAAAGTTGAATTATTTTTTTTCATGATGGTGGCTTAAGTCTACGCGCTTAAGTTATTTTCTACATAGTAATTAATTACTTAATAATTAATTATAATTATAATTTTAATAAATTAATTAATAATAGTATAATATATTAATAATTAAAGCATATCCATATTGTAGACAGCAACTTCTTACGCATCTCGAAAAGCTTAAACAAAAAATAAAGGCTCTGGGTAACAGGCTAAACCGATATCACAAAATAAATAAAATATATCAAGAAAACAAAATGTTTGCAGTCTCAAAGAATGTTTTACAGAAACTTAGGCAAGGACCGCGTATGCGAGGTTGAAAAAATCCCGGCAAAAGAAAAGATGACGGAATACTGGACTAAACATTGGTCCAATTCTGTCCAACACACTGAAGCTACATGGATTGATACGGAAAAAGTCAACTATATTCAAAAACCTCAAATGGAGTACATAGCAATAACTAGGAACAAAATTAATAATGCGACCAGAAAACTTAATAACTGGACGTCACCTGGTATCGATGGCATACATAACTACTAGTGGAAAACTATAACAAACTGTCATAATCGACTTGCAACGTTGTTTGAAGATTCTATACAAGACCCAACAAATTTCACCAAAGGAATCACGAATATGCTCCCGAAGAAAGGTGACTTATCTGAAGCAAACAATTTTGGACCGATAACTAATATCTATATTAAGCATAAAAATTAATGAGCATCTTAAGATCAACAAAATCCTCGCATGGAAGCAAAACGGATGTAAACAACGTTCAAGAGGATGAAAAGAAACTTGAGTAATCGACAACATCGTTACTCGCCAGGCGAAGCTTAAACAAAGAAAGATATCTACCGCGTGGATTCAGAAGGCTTTTGACTCAGTCCCACATTCATGGCTGAGCAGCATACTTCACATATATGGAATCCACCCAACTCTGTGTCGACTGCTCGAGTATCTTATGAGCACATGGCGCACATCCATATCAGTCAAGGGAATATCTGAATCTTACTTAACGGAAGAAATTCCAATACGCAGGGGAATTTTTCAAGGGGATAGCCTTAGCCCCTTGTGGTTCTGTATGGCGTAATATCCGTTGAGCTCAATGTTAACAAACACCGAATATGGTTACACCCTGAATAAAGATGCAACCATAACACATCTATTCTACATGGATGACTTAAAGGTGTATGCCAAAGGGAAAGAACAACTTAAGGGAGCGCTTGAGTTAGTAAGGGAATTCAGCACGACAATTGCTATGAACTTCGGAGTAGACAAATGTGCGACACTACAAGTAGAGAAAGGAAAAATAATTTCCACCACAAATTTGACTTTGTCTGATGGAACAGAACTGAAAACATTTGAACCAGAAGGCCACTATAAATATCTAGGCATTACACAAGGGCCTAGACATCAAACAAAATGACAATAAAGGAAAAGCTGAAATAGAATTATTAAAAAGAGTTAAAGCAGTATTCAATACACACCTCAAGGAAAAAACAAAATTATAGCTATTAACACTTGGGCTATCCCATCTATCACATACACATTTGGAACATTAAAATGGTCAAAGACAGACCTACAGAGATTAGGTAGAAAAATTCGAAGCGCATTTACAAAAGCCAGAATGCATCATCCCAATGCTGCAATTGAGCGGCTTTATCTACGAAGAGAGAAAGGAGGTAGAGGGCTGGGTTGTTTGGAAGTGATACACGAAAGGGAATGTCAAAGCCTAAAGAACTACTTTTATAGAAAACACTCACCCATACATTGATCAGCTGAAGTAGTGCATAAAAAGTACATCCTTTTTGGCTGGCCGAACCACCGCAATCGGAACCAGAAAATACATTTGAAATAATGAAAACCAAGTGGTGCAACAAAGCCTTGCATGGACGGCACTATACTACTCTAAACAATCAAGAACAAGCTGACTCCAAGGCTACAAGTACCTATTTAACCTCAGGATATCTCTTTGGAGAAACAGAAGGATTTATAATGGCAATACAGGATCAGGTTGTACCCACGAGAAATTATATTAGAGTTATCATAAAACAAAACATACAACCTCCAAAGGCAGATAGTGCGATAAAGACGAGGAATCGATACAATATTTAATATCGGGTTGCACCTATCTGGCCCCCACCAGCTCCCTATCAAGACATGATTCCATGGGTAAAGTTATTCATCAACTTCTATGTCTGAAACATGGATTACTAACAACATTTACACCATATCATCAATATGCTCCCAAACCTCTTCTAGAACATCAACACATTAAAATTATATTCGAACTGACAGAACGGTTCAAGCAAATAGACCAGATTTAGTGCTCTACCAAAAAGAAGCTAATCAAGCCACAATAGTTGACTTTTCTGTACCTTTAGATGAAAATATACACCGAGCATACAGGAAAAAATTTGACAAATATAGAGATCTGGCTTTTGAAATCAAGGATATATGGCACCTAGATAGAGTTAATATGCTTCCATTTGTGGTGAGCGCTAATGGTTTAGTCCACTAATCCCTAATACAGAACCTCGAAGAACTAAGTATAGTATCTAATTAATAATAATAATTAATACATTAATATTAATTAATACATTAATATTAATTAATACATTAATATTAATTAATACATTAATAATAATTAATACATTAATAATTAATACATTAATAATAATTAAAGCAATAATGTAGTATGGGTGGATTTTATGAAAATATTGTTAACAGAGTTTATTGTGGTGAGGAGAAGTGTGGTGGGGAAAGAAATGAAACTATCATGTAATCAAACAAATATGTATATAATTTTGGGTAGTAATTATTTTTATTCTGAATTGATTATTAATGTAGTTTACCAGTGGCGGCTCATGGGTTTTTAAAGTGGGAGGGCGCAAAAGAAAATAGTGCTACTGATTTTTTTTTGGTTTCTTCTCCTTTTTACTTTTCGTGCTATTGAAACCCTACAGGAGGTGAACTAGGAAAATGAGTTAAAGAAAAGAAACTGAACGGAAATAAAATATGGTAAAAAATTGTTTACCGTGATAAATGCTGGAGGGGCGGCGCCCTAACGCCCTCGCTCACGAGCCGCCACTGTAGTTTACATATTATAATCTGCTGTAATATATTATCCATATTATCCCCTAGTGAGGAGAAGTTTTATTATGTATATTTAACAGGTATATTTTTTATTGAAATTAAATTGGTAATTTACAGAGTATGTATGTGTTTTGTTTTTCTAATTATCATTTATATTGTGTTTTATAAGCATTATATGTACATTATAAACTTTATTTTCTGGACATACACGTCCTTTTACAGTGTTAATACCATTTTTGCTGTAAAGTTGAACAAAACGTATAGCCTTGTCACCGTAACTTTCTCGGGACACCATACAAATAGTTTAATTATACTTAATAGAAATATTTTATTTCTTATTTACATTTACATTATTATTATTTTTTAAAAAACTCACATTGATGCTCTAGCTCCTCGAATTTCAGCTGAATTGAACCGAATGTCCTTTTTGAGCAAATCTATGACCATAAAAATATCCACAGCAGGTATATTATCAGAATTAGCCTTTATGAATCCTTTGTTACACATTACTGAACTAAATTAGTAACAAACAATATTTAATTTTGCACTTAACCAACAATAATTTTGACAGTATATATATATATATATATATATATATATATATATATATATATATATATATATATATATATATATATATACATATATATATATATATATATATATATATATATATATATATATATATATATATATATATATATATATATATATATATATATATATATAGGTAGAAACCATTGGCAGCACTGACGTGAAAACTCTTTATTATTATGACGTCGTCACAAACATGGCAGTCAATCGCAGCGCGGTCGTAGTCACGAATTTTTTTATTTTATAAATTTTAATTTATTGATAATTAATAGTAACAACTTTTTAAAAAGTTTTCCGGATCGATTATTAATATTATTTATGATCAAGTTTTAAAATAAAGTAAAAAAATCGTTGATTATTTTTTATTAAAAACCCAATTAAAATTTTAAAATATGCTTATTGTTCTATATTGTATAATAAACAGATTGTAAATAAACTTGTAAAAAAATATAGGACAAATAAAACATTATCGTGAGTGGAACACAGTTTATTATTCCATAAATACTCAACAATAAATACATTAAAAAAAATGAAACTCATCATTGATGCATCAAAATTTATTATAGCCCTACATCTAAATAATTTTCACATCTATATAAGTATTTTGTTTTAAGGAAGTTCTACATAATTATATTTGTTTATACCTAAGGCAGAGAGTTCTTTCAGTTAATAATTTGAAATATCAATACACAATTTTCGCTGATAGTTGATTCAGAAAAAAAAAAGAATAAAACACTGGTAGTATTGTAAAAAATAAAATCTATTTTTATTAATGTTCAAACTAGAATAAACAAACAGTCTTGAGACACACATTAGCCATAACATTTTCATAGATTATTACACAATAGATTTATTAACTACAGATGTAACGATATTATGTGTATCTCTATTGGCATAATCGTAATTCCACAATTTCAAATATTTATATCGAATAATGTTTAATACTTCGTGATTTCTACGTATATTTAATTAAAAAACGGCAATTCGATAATATTACATTTTAGATTGTTTTAAAAAATATACAAGAAATCTATCGATGTATATTTTACTACAATATGTGCCTTTTCAAAGGTATAGAGACACAAACAAAACAGGGAACGTTATAAATACTGTTTTAGTATATCAGTCACGTCGATAATTAGGAAGGGCAGACGATGAAAATGAAAATTTGGTTATTTTCAACCGACGAATCGGATGTTTGTGAAAACTAACGAGGCTGGTCTCTTTCTGTTGCAGAAGTCTACCAGTTGTCCTCTTTTTCCGTTGCGCTCGGTGTGGAGAGCTACCAATAGTCGGTAAACATCGTCTTTCTTTGGAATACACATATAGGCAGGTTCGTACCTGAAAAAAAATATATTTACTTAACATATACGTATTTGGTTAGATATAATGATTATTAAATTTTATTATACTTGGATAAAATAAAAAGGAAAATATTTTTCCTTAACAAATCACGTAATGATTGAAAAACTGATTTAATTTCTAAAAAGTAGCTTCCTTCCAAGTAACATTTCACGAACAAGTCAATATGACATTAAGTTTTATTTTGACAGTCTTCGACAGCAGATAAGTTTGATATTTTTTTATCATGGTCATTACGTGACTATGACCTTGACTTCCATAGTAAGGGAAGGGTTCCATAACAAAATCCATGGTACCAGAGTAGTCCAAGAACTATTCGACCTGATGCATATATGGCGGTTGTTGAAAAAAATGATGATGATAGAAAGTACCAACCTTTTAAAGATTGAGTTTAAAGTTTGACGACGCTACGTTATTTTATATTTGTTTGGCAGCCATTGATAGTGAACACCATCAGTGAATTTGTAAATATGGAAAAAATTGTCATCATTATGTGATACAATACTTTCATTTGAAAGGTCTAATCGATATCAAAGCGGAGCTTAATTCTACTCCGGGGGAGTCTACTCCTTCGTTTGCAACAGTAAAATATTGGGCGGCAGAGTTGATCGACCAAATGAGGTGACCGCGCCAGAAATAGCGAAGAAAATCTACAAAATGGTATAATGGTATTGGATGAGCATCGACTGAAAGTGCGTGAGCTAGCAGACATGGTAGGCATTTCAAAAAGTGCTGTACATCGCGTATATATATATATATATATATATATATATATATATATATATATATATATATATATATATATATATATATATATATATATATATATATATATATATATATATACGCGATGTACAGCACTTTTTGAATCATCATCAGCCTGTATCGATCCACTGCAGGATGAAGGCCTCTTCAGCATGCTTCCAACTTTCACGGTCCTGGGCTTTCGTCTGCCACTCGGGTCCAATATACTTAACGATGTCATCAATCCATCGTACTATCGGTCTTCTTCGGGGACGTTTGCGATCAAGCGGTATCCACTCCAGGATTGCCTTGGTCCATCTGTCATTCCATCGCCTCGCTATATGGCCTGCCCATCTCCATTTCAATTGCTTTACTCTTCCAATGATGTCACAGACTTTTGTTTATTCCCTGATCCATGTGCAGGACTTTCTGTCTCGTCTTGTAATGCCAAGCATACATCTTCCATTCCCCTCTGTGCCACCCGAAGTTTTTGAATTGATTGCGATGTGAGTGTCCAGGTTTCACTTCCGTATGTCATAATGGGTAGAACGCACTGATCGAAGACCTTTCTTTTCAGGCAAAGTGGGAGTATTCTCTTAAACACTACGTTGAGCCTACATTTAACAGGCCGTTCCACCTCCCGGGCGGTATTCCATTGAAATCCCCTGCCCAAGATATATAAAGCTGTCCACAATCTCCAAATCCCTTCCTAAAACTGAAATTCTTCTGTCCTGAGCGAAGTTATTGAACATAACCTTACACTTTTTCAGGTCTATTTTCAAGCCAAATGGTTCGCCAGCCCTTTGCAGTTCTTGTATGCGTCTTAGCAGCTGAAATCCAGAAATCCAGAATCCAGAAATCCTCTGGGTCTTGTGAAATGAGAATAATATCATCTGCAAATCTAAGATGGTTTAAGTTTGCACCATTGATCTTTACACCATCCTGTTCCCAATCCAGTTTACGGAATACTTCTTCAAGGCCAGCCGAGAAAAGAATAGGCGATAATGCGTCACTCTGCCATACACCTCGTTCTACATTAATTCCCACTTCAAGATCATCAAGGTGAATTGTGGCTATATATATATATATATATATATATATATATATATATATATATATATATATATATATATATATATATATATATATATATATATATATATAGCCGCTCAATTCTTTTGAGTCACGTTCCTCTATTCTTGACTTATTCTATCCTATTGTTTGTCCTTGCTTCCTCCGTTATTTTGTTCCACGCATATCGGTCCTGTACCTTTTCCCACCATGCTTGTATTTCCAATTTGATTATGTCTTCCCGCATCTGGTCCTCCCACCTACTTTTCGGTCTCTCGTTTTCTGTTAGTATTTGGTCTCCACATTATAATTTTCCTTACAACTTTGTTGTCTTCTATTCTTCTTATATGGCCAAACCGGCGGAGTGTTTGCACTTTTATGGTCTTCATTATATCTTCTCCTTTCAAAATGTTTTTTTTTTCAAAATTCATTAACCTTCTGTATTCATCTTCTGCAACTTTCTTTAATCTATATCTTTTCTTACTATCTTTCTTTCGAATATTCGTAACTTTTCCTGTTCCAAGCTTGTTTATATAACAGCTGCTTTATATAACTTCATTTTTGTATTTATACTATGCTTTTGAATTTATAATAAACTCAGTGTCCCGCCTGTACAACCTGTGATCAATCTCTATGTTTCTCTCGCTTTTGCTATTTATTATTATTCCGAGATATTAAAAGTTTTCCATTACTTCAAATTCGAAATTTCGTATTTTTACTGATTTGGTTGTAACTGTTCTAATCGAAATATCTCTTGACATGTCAGAGATATCGATTTCGGGTTTTCACTGGACGATTCCTCTTTAAATTACCTTTCTTGCCATGTAGTAAAAGCTGTACCATTCCATTTGAAAAAACTGAACAAAATTTCAACTATTTTTGAATGTAACGCCACCTCGTGGTTTCATTTATAAACTAAATAATTTATCTCCCAGATTATCTGATTGTCCCAGCAATTGCCTTTTAAATGAATTCAAATTGAGGAAAATCGGTTAAGGCAAACGGACATTAAACGACTTTTTATCTCAATAGGTAAAACTCCCCCCCACTTCTTTATTCGCGACGCGAAGTTACGACAAAATGTCATAAAACAAAGTTGTAGGAGACAGTTTGCTAATTATAACTGAGAATTTTTCTTACTCGGTTAACACAAAAAAAATTATTTTTAAAAATGTTTAGCTCGTCACGCCCTCTTGCGGTCGTTTTAGAAGCTTAAAAATATTTTTGGTGAATTTCTCACAGTCACTTTTAGTATAATATTTTTTTCCGCAAAGCTGTGGGATAAATAGTATTCGGCCGCGATCCATCCTTAATGGGACACCTAGTATATATATATATATATATATATATATATATATATATATATATATATATATATATATATATATATATATATATATATATATATATATATATATATATATATATATATTTGTTGGCTGCTTGACCGGGAAGGAGCCCCACCTATTCCTTCAACTGGATGACATATGTTTCGTCTCTCGAGGTTCAGACTCATCAGGGCGCCGATATATACAATACCATCAAGAATAGGGAGATCCCATCCACAGCCAACAATCCATGTTTTCGCCGACTTCCCGTCGGATGGCGTATATATGTAAGAGGCTCCTTCCCGGTCAAGCAATCAACAAAAATGTTCATTTAGGCGGAGACGCAGATTGTTGCGTGTTCCATATGAGATTGTAGAACCCAACGGTTGGGTGTGTGATGACACTCAGCTACTGCTGTCTCATTGGACGCAGTATATATATATATATATATATATATATATATATATATATATATATATATATATATATATATATATATATATATATCTATATATATATATATATATATATATATATATATATATATATATATATATATATATATATATATATATATATATATATATATATATATATATATATATATATATATATATATTGCTCATACTTACTTTTGTCTCACATTTTCGCAAATATTCTTCTGGGTTTCCTGAAATGACCTACGAGCTCTTTTGTAAATTAAAAACTAATTCTGTAATTGCGTTATTTCTGGGTTGTAAGCATGTCTCATCGCCAGTAATTATGCATTTCAGAAAATCATCATCCAATAAAACATTTCTTCACATCTTTTACACGACGATATTTTCAAATAAATTTATGTGGAAGGCCGTCCTGAATCATGTTCATCTAAAATTGCTTCTCTCTTTTCACTAAAGTCCTTGTACCTTAATTGTAAATTAGTTTTTGACATAGCTTCAATGCCGTAACAGTTTCTTAACATTTTTAATGGATCGGCATAAAAAATGTCGTTTTTTGGACAAAATTTATTATGTTTTTTTACTCGATAAATTTATCCAATTCAAAAATCTGCGACACTTTTTTAATAATTTAAAAGACGCTATAATTTTTATTTAACAAGCCAATTGATATAAAACGTCTGTCAGATGTCAAGTTCAGTCATACCAACATAAAAAAAAACAATGATTGTATCACACATATTTGATCAGAGTTGTATACTAATTCCAGAGGAACTTTGTAATAAAATCCGTGGGCAGGTCATCAGTTTTATTTGTTTTAGTTCATTTTCCGATGAATAACGACGAGTACAAGAAAATATGAAATGAGACAAAAAGACACCATAAATATGTCCTACCGCATTAAGTAATAATATATTTTCCTCTTAGAGGAAAACAGATGGTCAGATCTAATGAAGAAAAAAGTTTCTCGTCAGGCAGTTTAAACACAAAATTAATGGCACTGCAAAATAAACAAAAACAAAACAAGGGTGCGTTACGAACGCGATTAACATAAACTTTCTTAATTTGTGACGCGAGTTGGCTTCAATTTTCCTTCCCCAGAAACTAATTAGTAAAAAATTATGTTTTGGTAAGGGAGAAATAAAAACCAACGATAACAAACAACTTAACGTCCCCGTTTGTATTTAGTTTCATTGAAATATGTCGGTCGTATCGTAAATTCTCCACCAACTAATTAACTATCTATCTTCAAGTGGGAGGAAGAAGAATACGAACCTGTTGTTTTGTCTTTTCCATGGATATTTTCTGTAGTATTTGGATCGTTTAGGCGATATGGGTCTTAGTTCTTGCTCGTTGTTTATCACGTTGGGGTCAGCTGAGTCAAATATCTCCTGTCGAAGTTTGTCCAGGGATTCGTGTGGTTCTTCGACGTATAGGAGTGGACTGGCATCTCGGGGCCATGGTAAAATGAGCAATTTTGCTAAGATGTCACTCATTCGTCCTATATCTTCTTCTGATATTCCTTTAGAGGGAATGTCTGTAAAATATAAATTATCCATAAAATATATTTCGAAAAGGTGCTGGCAATGATATATAAATATCACTATCATGTACTGCTGTGTTTAGTATATGGTGTCAATTCACCATGGGATTTCATTACCAAAATGTCTGTTCAGTTTACCAGATTTTTTGAACGTTGTGTGAAATTTATGGTCAATATAATCGACCAATTGAATGGTCTATTTGTTGTCTCATCGAATAATTTGAACGAACTGGCTCAGTTGCAGATAAGTAAGTAGCTGTGCGTCGTTGGACCGCCGGATCATTGGAAATCATCGATGTAGTAAAACGAAGTGTAAGAAAAGATCCGAATTTACCTACTCCACGGCATTTTCAGAAACTCAACTTTTCTCAGACGACTACGTCTGATCATTGCGAGGCTTATAAGGTTCAATTAATTCAACAACTAAAGCGAATTGATCATCATTTACGTCGAACATTCGAGAATTTAACTTTAGAACAGTTGAAAGGTGAATAAGTCTCCGGTCTGACTTATAGGTGGCATCACTTACGAAAAATACCTACCAGTGGTCGATCATCATCTACATCGAACATTCGAGAATTTAACTTTAGATCAGTTGAAAGGTGAATAAGTCTCCGGTCTGACTTATAGGTGGCGTCACTTACGAAAAATACCTACCAGTGGTCGATTGCTTTTTGACGAAGAAAAACACCGTTGAAGCAAAGCAATGGCTTGATAAATATAACCCGGACTTTGACCAGGAAAATCAACCATAATTGATTGGTATGCTGAAATTCAAACGTGGCCGATGATGCTGGACACTCTGGACGTCCAAATTAGGTGATTTCATCAAGCATCAGAAAAATTCACAAAATTATGTCGCAAAACCGTAAAGTAAAGCGGCAGGAGATAGCTGATATCATGAAAATATCGAACGGAAGTGTTTACACCATTTCGCATGAACATTTGGGAATGCGTAAATTGCCGTGGAAATGGGTACCGCGTTTGCTCACTGCGAACCAAAAACAGCAACATATTGATGATTCGGAGCAATGTGTGGAGCTATTTAAGCGAAATAAAAAGGATTTTTTCATGGAGTATGTTACAATGGATGAAACATGGACCCATCACAATACTTCGGAGTCAAATAGGCAGTCGCGGGAGATAGTTGTCCAAAGCGACCAAAACGACCATCGATTATCTCGAGAAAGGTAAAACCATCAATAGCGAATATTATATAGCGTTATTGGTGCGTTTCAAAGACGAGGCCGCAAAAAGGCCACAAATGAACAAAAAAGTGCTATTTTATCAAAACAATACACTGTGTCACAAATTGTTGGTAGCGATGGCTAAAATGCATGAAATTCACTTTGAATTGCCGCCTTATCAACCGTATTCTCCAGATCAGTCCACCAGTGACTATTTCCTATTCTCAGACGTCAAAAAAATGCTCACTGGAAAGAAATTGCTCTCCAATGGAGAGATAATTGCCAAAACTGAAGGATATTTTAAAGGCAAAGAGAAATCATTTTATAAAAACGATGTAGACTTGTTAGAAAAGCGTTAGAATGATGGTATTGCTTTTTAAGGAGAATCTATTGATGAATAAAGTCGAAATTTGTGAAAGAAGGTATGTTTTATTTGTGAGACCGAGGACTTATTGACTGATGTGTTAACTGCAGGATTTGGATCGATGAAAATCCTCAAGTAATTTAGGCGTTACCTGTTGTTGGGTCTCCATAATGCATTCCATCAGACGAAACCGAGGAAGACATTTGAACGATATTATTTTCAAAATTTAATGACATTTATTCTTCAAGATAAAATAAAAATGATCGGATTACCACATGTAGTTATTATTGTGCATCATTTTAAAATTTTGACACTCTTATTGGAAAACCTTTCATGTAATGTTAAACGTTTAGTTCAGGCGTTCCAATCTTATGCACTTTGCACCATTCCAGACGCAATTTGGTAAGTTAGGAATACACCAATCTCCTGAGAATTTTGAATAAATTCCAAGCAAGGCCCTTTAACCCTTCGTTACTAACATTGATTTATTAGGTCATTGTTACATTGAGTAGTGAATTTTATGCAATATATAGTCCTCACCTGCACTACTGCGTTCTTTACATATAGGTATCAATTGTTCTAGACACTAAACTTGAAGAGATTTACCACTAAACACCAAAACACTTTTTTGAACTAGATTAAATCATCTCCTGATGATGCTAACATGGTTAGCGAAACGTGCGTAGAGCAGTTCAAAAAAGTGTTTTGGTGTTTAGTGGTAAATCTCTTCAAGTTTAGTGCATCACACCAAAGGTTCCAATAGGAGAATTGATGTTCTAGACACATAAATTTGAATCACCTGTAACAACTGTACCTAGTTTTTCTTTTTTTTCTACTGTCACAGTAACTGCATCTACCATGGGTATTTTTGCTGGGCAACTTATTTTCATTTTCAACTCCACATATTTCTACTAGTCTAAGACAAATTGTTTTTGGGATATTTTCTGAGACACTTCGTCGCCTTATGGCTTCATTCACTAAGTCAAATCCAAGCTTTTGTAAAAAACTCTTGTTTTGGAATGATCTGATTAATTTTTTTATTGCCTTTGTAAATAATATACAAGTTTATGCCCGCTACATTCGTTGTGCAATAAAACAAAACCATCGGCCCACGACACATAGCTCTGGCGCAGTTGTTAGTTTCACTAACTTTGCCAGCCACGTCAATGCTACCTTTGGTTTTATCATAATCAATAATAATTTCCGGATTACCACTCACTCTGTCGATGGTATCTGAGAAATGTATAGTAGATAGAAGCAACACATGATTATTATTTCGGGAACATATGAAATAAGAATTGCTTGATCTTGAAATAGAAATACTCATGTTTTCTGAACGCTTCACATTCACTAAATATGGTGGAATTTGTTTCTTCTTTTTCCTAAGTGTTCCTACTATGGTTAGACCGAGATCATTCAAAAGTTTATTTGCCAATTCTATGCTTAGATTAAATCATCTCCTGATGATGCTAACATGATTAGCGAAACGTGCATCGAGCAGTTCAAAAAAGTGATTTGGTGTATAGTGGTAACTCTCTTCAACTTTAGTGTTTTCACACCAAAGGTTCCAATAGAAGAATTGAATTCTATGCTTGATAAAAATTATTCATTGTCACATTTTTCTTTGTTCTACATGTTGGTTGGCGTAATCGTGTAACTAATACCATATTTGATGTATCCAAGTGATGAGGACCATCGAGCTGTTTATCTTCGTAAACTTCCATAGATGCGACATAAAACTTATTGGCCTTAGTTGATGGCATACATTTTGATAGCATATCTACGAGACTTATTTGGCATATAAACCCTAAAACCACATTTATACCGAAAACCTTGAAGCATTTCATTTACTGTTGCAAAATGAGACATTGAATAGTATTATGGTAAAGTGGCAGTAAAGCTCTTAAAAAATTCTCGTATACCAGCCATTTAATCAAATTGTACTCGATCCTCGCCCGGTCATTTCAAATCTCTTCAATGGCATGGTGATGCGATATATCTCCAGGGACATTCTTTTTTTTGTTCTAAATAAATCCTTGGCATTTTGATGGTGGCTTTTTATTGCTCCTGAGATATATAATAATACAAAAAGAGTTTTAATTTCAATTATATCAGTTTTCTACATAAAACTTCTGGGTCATAATGCTTTGTTTCTATATATTTATTCGCATGCTGTACTATACTTTTCAACATACTGTCAGTAAAAAACAAACTCCAAATTTCTAATGGTTCGTTTATCTAACGAGCAATTCCTTTGACTCCAGTTACTTGCGTTATAATATTTCTAGCGCGAGTGCGAACAGCTCTTTGAGAAGTTACATGCTTTCTCCATCTAGTAATTCCGTCTTTTCCGATAGAGCACGGAGTTTTATGCCTAGGCCCATCTGTTGATAGTTTCATTGTCAAAAAAACCTTCTTCAGATTCACTATTCCTATCGATAGTTTCCATCTTATCATCTTCTAAACTTTCGTCATGATCGTCTACGTTTTACTATTTTTACTTCATCAAATAATCATAAGAGCCTCTCCTGTTCTTTCTCATAATACTCACTAGCTATTTTACTAATTTGGTAAATGTATTAATTTAGAAATAAAAAAAACTGTTGCACTATTGCACTACATTTTTTTGTGCAAGGATGCTAACTTCGGTTTTACGGACCAATGCTATATATAACTCGATAAGAGTGTTACACTAACGAACGCTGTTAATACACTGTGTATGAAAACTCTACACAAGTTCCTAAGTACATTGCACGCGCATTTAACGTACTCGATATTTATCGGTCAAATTCGTTTTGATCGGTCTCTGACACCGTTACGTGATTAATGGAGGGTTAATCAAAACCTCGGCAGTTCCTGCTAATAATGCCAGAGGCCATTTTTGCTCTCCTAAAACTGCGAAAAGAAATGCATGTAAAAGTCAAATCATTTTCCAACATTTGGCGGTTCTATCACAAAGGTTCTCAATTAACAAATCTCAAAAACTCATGAAAAGCAGCCTCCTTTCTCGTAATGCTCCATGAATTTCAAGCGGTATGTTATTTAGTTTTATTTTGACAGTCTTCGTAAGCAGATAAGTTTAATATTTAAAGAACTTGGACTCATCACTACACATCAAAAACAAATTAATAGTCAACAGTGGATTTTACCGGGCGAACGTTCCTCGCACCTGGGCCTTTCCCTCGGTAGAGGAGACTCGCAAATCATTATCTTCACTGACTGTTTGGAAAAGTGAAAGACAATCCCACGAGAGTATTTTGTCGCATTCGAACAATTCTGTTTCACCACGACAATACACACACTTATTCGTCTGAAGTTGTTTCAACATAATTCAATTCGTCTGTTAACTTGCGCTAGTGATTGAAGTCGCATCCACCCTAAACTACGGATTTCCCTCCCCCACCGGCTTTTCGCTCTTTCCATACATGTGAGAATAGTTGGTTGGAAAGAAATTGACATTAAATTTAAAGATCATCGCCGAAGCAGCGGACTATATATACTATTCATCGAAGCGAGACAGAGGACTATATTGTAGGGTTCGACAATATACTAAGTTATAGTTATACTAAGTTATAATAACAGTACTGAGCCAAAAGTACGTTCTAAACCACATTCTACAGTAATGTAGAAGGTGTCCCAAAATAAAGTTTCTTTTTGATGTAGCGATATAAATAAAAATAGAACCGTCCATCAAAAAACCTTTATTAATTATTGGAATACACATTTCAGAAAATTACTTTTTACAAATAATATCATCCAAATGTAAACTTTTACACTCACGACACTCACCTAAACGAACAGCAAAATTCTTTAGAACGGCTCGGCACATAATCTCTAGAATACCTACCATTTCGTGTTGGACATTTTATTGCACCAAATAACCCGGTTTATTAACGCAATCTTTCGATTTTAGATAGCCCCCACAAAGAAGTCCATAGGGCTCAAATCAGGACTACATGGAGGCCAATTTGTGTCACCTCTCCTGGAGATCAATTTGTTTGGGAACATGTCACGAACTTGTGGCGGAGAAGTGTGTGACCTTGCTTCGTCCTACTGAATTTTGATTATAAACAGGAAAGTTTTGCAGTTCAAGTACCAAAAAATTGTTCAACATTTCTACGTAACGTTCAGAATTCACAGTAACTACGTGTCTCCTGCCGACTTCAAAAAAGTACGGGCCGATTATTCCTCGCGCTGACATTGCATCCCATAGAGTGACTTTAGGCGAAAGTAATGGTTTCTGATGCTAGTGTTTCGGGTTTGTTGCACACCAGTAATGACAGTTCTGCTTATTTATATGACCGATGAGATAAAAATGAGTTTCTTATGGGACACCTTGTCGTACGTTTTTTTTCTCACAGTTTTATTAATTGTGTAGTTATCTCCACAATAAATTATAGGTCTGCCATTGTTAAAATTATAAAGCACAGGATGTTAGTTTTGAAATGAAATGATGGATTGTGTTGCTTCAATTCAAGTTAACTTACCTTCTATGTGATTAATATCATCTGGAATATGATTGAAACTATCAGGCACAAAAACTAAATCCTCTTGTCCAAAAGTGCATACGAAACTTCCCAGAAAAAATGTTGCTCCAAGTGTCCAAGTTAATATTGTCGAAAATCCCATTATCTGGAATGAAATATGACTAATTTTCAATAGCATGCATGTACAATTTTCATTGAAAATAATCAATATCAAATTAGAGTTTATTGATTTATTTGTATGTGTTTGCATGCATTCCGAAATATTCTTATAATAACATTATTAACTAGTGGCGGGTTGTGAGGAAGGGCGTTGGAACGCCACCCCTACGGCATTTATCACAGTAAACAATTTTTTAGAGCAAAACACCATATTTTATTTCCGTTCAGTTTCTATCCTTTAACTTATTTTAATATATTATTAAAAATTTTAAATCTCCAAATGTAGAAGAACATCTGTCGACCCATCACACTAAATAATGCGGATAAAAATTCCATTCTCTCGCCATAATTTTTACATCGTTGGTCGGACGTTTACCTCCAATGACCGTATGCCACGTTATCTTATCTCGTCATTGGCGTTACACGTTTTGTTGGTTACCAAAATTCGAGGGGTTTTACTGCTTTCTAAAACATATGATTTGGACGTAGATTCCCCGCACCCGAGCGTACCGGTAATTAGTTTTAAACGCTGATTTGACGGGTACGGAGCGTTTGATATGTCTCGCGTCGCGTATTTCGTTCGCCTCCGCGAATACTTGTTTTGATTTGGGATTTGCTACGTGTGTACACACTGAACAGTACTTTTTAAATAAAAATAATCAGCTTTTAATTGCAAACATGAAGGTGTCTTATTTAAAACAGTTAATAATGACTAATTTAAATTTGGAGGAGAAAGTTGAATTAAAAATTAACGGTCGACCCATGTCCGTGTTGAATTTGAGTTAAGTACAAAAAGAATTTAAAAATAGGGCAAGTTTTACGCGAAAATTTCACAGTTTCACAATGAAAGTTTCCCAACGATAGAAAAAGAAGATTTGAACACCAAATTGGAATTTTTTTATTCAAAGCTCGACATTTGTCAAAATGAAGACATTAAAGGCTGTAAATTTTATTTTGAATATGGGACCGGATACAGGTTTTACAGAAAGGCGTTGATGATATAAGTGATTATACCGATGACTACACCCGAAGGCGAAAGGTGGTTTTCGACTTTGAACTTGATTAAAACATATTTAAGAAATTCAATGGAGGAAGATAGACTAATTGACTATTGAGTGTGTTATGGTCGAACTAATTCCGGACTATAATATTTATAAATTTATTTTGGAAAAAGCAGGCGTAAGGAATTTCACTTTAAAAACTAGGAAACGACGAGGTGCTATTCACCGACAAAAATGTGTGTAATAACCCTTTTTTATCATAAAACTTTGATATTTTTTTGAACATTTCGAACTTCTTATAAACTTTTTCGAATTTTCTATATTGATTTGCATACAATAAATTGTTTACTTTTCGGGAAACGGTAAGTACCTACTTATTGATTCCTTTATCTGCGCAACAAGCAACTGATCTTCCAATGTCCTTGTAAGTAGTAACGATACAAAATTTTAATGTTTTTCTGGTTTACCTCCTGTATAGGGTTTTAATAGTATAAAAAATATAAAGGAGAAAGGGGAAAGCAAAAAAGAATATTCAGCAGCACTATTTCTTCTACGCCCTCCCGCTTTAAAAACCCACGAGCCGCCACTATTATTACCAATGTATTATTTATATGCAATATTGTTGCTCGAGGTGTGTTGATTTTTTTTCAGATGATTTCTAGACAGCAAATTATTAATATTTTTGATTAATATATTATTCCAACATTCCATGACTCCGATTTTCAAAATGTTCTGGTTTTGTTTTACAAAAAAAACCTTTACAAATAGGTTTTGATATTAGCATATAATGTGAATGTTTTACCTAAGAAAGCGTTTTGCAATAAATGAAATATATCTCATGGGGTAATGTTAGGACTAAATAGTGGATTAAAAAATATGTCTTTACCATACTATAATATTTTCTGATGAAAATCAAATATTTATGTGGCCGAGCACAGTCTGCTTTCTGAACAGTTATGCGACGATTAGTATCAATGAGTGTTCTTGATCGGAATATTGTGAACCATTAACAAACAATATTTTGCAAAATAAGAATTAAAGGCGTAAATACCAAATAAAAATACATAACAATTATTTTCTTAGTACTGAAAAGGACATATAGCAACCCACCACATACCATTTAGTTACTTATCAATGAGAACGAATTCTATAAAAGCAAATAGTGCAGTATAGAGTAACATAATCGTATATTTGTTCTGGTTTTCCGCTTGATGTGGGAATGCTATTCTATTGAATCGTTATCAACTGTACGCAAGCGAACATAAGCTTCATTTTAAAGCTTTCAATTTAATTGTAGTATGGTTAAAGTGTTATAGTAATAATATAGCAGTCTGGTGGCTCTTGCGTTTTTGAGAAATATTTGATACGCCACCAATTACAAAATATATTTATTAAAATATATTAGTTTGACAACTGTAAAATATTATACATATTTAAAAAGATAAAGGGTTATCCACACTCAAATAACTGATATTTCGATGATTTAAAAAAAAATTATTGTTTGGGCTTTGCCATTAAGTGTGGAATACAACATTATTTAAATATCAACCACGTGACTGTTTGCACCTGTTTGCTGGCCGCAAATAGTCCAACGGTGTCAAATCGCATGATCTCGGCAGCTAATTGACATCACCAAATTTTGAAATTACGCGCCCTGGGAATTTCTCGCGCAATAAAGACACAATTGGCCATGTAGTGTGGGTTGTGGCGTCGTCTTGTTGGAACCACATATCGATCACATCGAAATCTTCAATTTCTGGTCTTAAATAATCGGTTATCAAACGGTTGTAGCACTCAGGATTGATGTTAACAGTCACCCCTTCTTCGTTTTCTAAGAAGTACCAATGATATCACCAGACTATAACGCGTAACA
Source organism: Cosmopolites sordidus (assembly GCA_031761425.1). Classification (NCBI taxonomy): domain Eukaryota; kingdom Metazoa; phylum Arthropoda; class Insecta; order Coleoptera; family Curculionidae; genus Cosmopolites; species Cosmopolites sordidus. The sequence goes on from JARFXV010001437.1 coordinate 196,930, forward strand.
AACAGTCACCTTTTGCGGGTGCAATAAGCTCTTCACAACCACTTTTGGGTTTTCAGAGCAATTTACGGCAATTTTGCTTAGTTTATTTACGTATCCGCCGAGCGAGAAGTGAGCCTCATCGCTGAAGAGGATTTTGTTTGAAAATTCAGGTGAATGTTCATCATTCAGGTGAATCAGAAGCACCAAATCGACGTATGCTCGGAGCATTCGATGATCCGGCGAGCTTCAATCCTTGCGTGAGTTGAACTTTGTAAGGATGAAGATGCAAGTTCAAATGCAAAATACGCTATAATGTGCCGTAAGACAAGGCCACAGACTGTGAACGCCGAGGAATCGATAAATTAGGGTTTTCGGCCACACTTTCACTAACAGCAGCGATATTTTTCATAGAGCGAGCGTTACGATGATGTACATGTCTTAGAGTGCGGTTCAAGATATATCGTTAACCGAATGGCTGCAATAAACTGTTAATAACCCCTGTCGTAACGAAACCCGGCAAAGTTGCAAGGAACGTAAACAGGGCCGGACCTAATAAAATAACAGGTAATAAGATAACATTAATTTTATACCTGGTTTAGTAGTTTCGAAATATTTTAGATTAGTTCGCATTCTTTTCTTAAACAGTGTAGTTCTATAATTTCGATCGTATTTTTTGTTATTCCAATTATTCCAATTCCAATTCCGTATATTTTGTTCTTGGCAAGATAATAATCATTGTGCCTCCAGTAGGGCTAATTTCAAATTTCTTTATTGAACATGAATTAATGTAAATGCAGCCGCAGCAGAAACGTCTTCATTAACGAAAATTCCGTTGTCTATAGTTAAGATATTGTGACGAAGACAATTAAAGCCAAAAAAGTCCGTAGTGATTCTGGTAAAAGCAAATGTGTTGACGAAAGTGACAAAGACTTAATTCGAAGCAAACTTTATGCTATGTATGAAAAGCAAACTGTGCCTATATTGCATTAATTGCAACAGCGACTAAGGAAAGATGAAACCAACATTCTTTGCAGTAGAACTAGCCTCCGAAGAACACGATCTCAAAAGGGTTTTGCATATCGGACCATTAATAAAAGACAAATATTAATGGAACCACAACGATTGCGATGATGGCGGTTTGACTACTTAAACTCTATAAAAAAAATACTGATTAGAAAATCATCCCATTATCTACCTTGATAAAACATGGTTCGAGACACATGAGACGCCAGCAAAAGGATAGGTAGGCACATCAAGAAAATGCCAAACCAAAGCCCCAGTAAACAGGGAAAAATAATTACAATTGTATATGCTGGTTCCGAAGATGGATGGGTTCCAAATTGTTTTAGGTTGTCCTCCAAAAATATTAAACAAACAATACATATAAAAAATGTGATCTAGAAATATTAAAGACATTTAATATTAAGAAGGAATATTTATGTGATACCATTACTGCCGATATAGGACATATGGTTTTACGCCTTCCCCTGTATTACTGCATTTTTAATCCAATTGAGCATATGTGGCATAAGGTAAAATCCAATGTTAGAGCAGAAAACATTTCTCGTAATATATAAATTCGATGAACCACGTTATTAAAATAGAAGATTCCTATGTATCATTTACTAATAATATAGAACCACTTATTATTAATGTAGATCAAAGTGATAGTGAGAGTGAAACCGAATTAAATGTATAATTACATTTAAGTTATAATTTTTATTGTACTAATAGCTAAATTTATTTATTTATTTTTATTGTACTAATAAATTCAAAATATACAAACTAATAAACAATGTTTTAGTCATGCCTTTGAAGAAACTAGGAATATTTTTATTGAAATTTATTGAGCGAATTAACATTTTGCCGAAAGGCAACGAAATATCTTGAACCGGACTATGCCACATTCGTAACAGACCCTGTATTTGTAAATTTCTTGACTGTGTTGGAAATTGTGCACTGAGGGCGATTATGGTATCCACATTCTGCTCGTAAGACGCGAAACGTGGCTACAGTAAAATCACCATTGTTGCAAAAACTTTTAACAATTCTAACACGTTGTTCGGTAATTAAACGATCCATATTGTAAAATGGCAAATCATAAACTAAACAAATCACACTTTGGATGACATTTAAATACGACAGTTGTCAAAATACAGGGTTGTATTTTCCGAACCACGAAATTGATAACCCAATATATCTAACGATGGATTTTATTCCGGACTTGGCACCAAATCAAATATAGCGAACATGTTTGAAAGGCTTGTCAAGATACTAAAATACAAAGTTAATTACCATTATAAAGAGTTTCCTAATAAGAATGCTAGAACTATAAAACGTAATACCGACAATGAATTGTAAAATGTATGGCAAATGTCAATTTGGTGGTCAACAGGTGTCAATTCATCATGGATAGATATACGATTCAACAGCATGTTGAAATTGAAAGTTAGAAGGCAGTAGGGAAGGAAGAAGAGAACAGCGTTTTGAACTGATGAGATTAATTATATAGAGAAGGATAGAACGGCGAAGAAGCGTGGGACGAGTAAGAATGTCATGGCGGCAAAATTTGAAGAAATGGTTCAACTGAATATTGAACCAGTTATTTAGAGGAGCTGTAAACAAAGTAAAAATATCATGAGGGTCGTCAACTTTCTTTTGAAGACGGCACGATAAGAAGAAGAATTATTTTTGGAGTTACAAGTTATTAATATATAATTATTGATTTGGACGTTCTTTGGATCTATCGCATCGTATATTAAAATTCTTATGTGTTACTGTGTTTTCTGGCAGAAAAACATTAATCACTTTTGTAGCTTTAAGAGCATTTTTCTTTAATTGTAGAGAGGAAAACATAATATTTCGTGACATTATGTTGTTTATTTCGCTAAAGCCGTGTTGTTTTAAGGATTTAGTGGTACACTTAGAAACCACAGAAAGGTAATAAACTATTTCAAATTGAAACTGACCTACAAAACATAAGGGATAAAGAAAATTAATTTCTCGACCTAATAATTTTAAATTTGGAATTACACAAGGTGCGTCTCACGGAAAACAAGAGTTTTTATAAATAGTTACTTCGAGTGGTGCCATATTTTGACGGTGGTAAGCGTTGAAAGGTGCATCGTTTAATAACATTTGGATTATTAGAAGCCAAGATATCGCGCTTAAAATGTCAGGGTGTAAGGACGACAAAAATCCTGCTCCGAAAAATTCTGTGGTTACTCAAAATAACATTGAAATTGTGATTTTATAAAAAAATTGCCAAAATCTTTGTTGGGATACATGGAAATGGAATTGAACATGTCCAAGGATCCAAAATTAATCGCATTTTGACCGATCATTTGAGACTTGGGAGCTTTTGTGCACGCTTTGTTCCACACAAATTGACTGACAACCAAAAATTACTCCGAATTCAACACTGCATGGACTTGATTAATGAGTCGAATAATGATGAAAACTTCATGTACAGCATTGTTACTGGTGATGAGAGGTGGTGCTTTTAATATGATTCAAAAACCAGCAATTTAAAAGGCGTCGACCGCCATTCTGAGGACATATTTTTAGCTGAACACGGTCAATTAAATTGACCATGCAAAACGTTGTGTTATCGCGCAAGGAGACTATTTTAAATAAAAATAATGATTTTTATCGAAAAAATAAATATTTGTGTACTAAATTCCGTGAGACGCACGTTTTATATCCTTTTATTCTTTTAAATGCATTTAAAACTAAACAATAACACTTAAAACATTTGGCTCAACTTACAAGCATTTCTTTTTGAAAATACGAATACTAAAACTACTCTTTTTATACAGAATGTTTCATAATCAAATTAGGAGAGTATAATATTTTATTGACTTCTTTCAAAACTTGAGAGGAAATCTAAAATTTTAACTACACAGATCACCTTGTATATAGCATTTTTTTTAACTTTTGAAAGTATTCATTTTATAAATTAGAATAATATTGCCACTGTAAAATTAATATTAAGAAACTGGATTTCCTGTCTTTGTAGTTTTAATTAAAAATAAAATATATAATTTCTCTTCACAAGGATATGTGCATAAAGATTTTTATAATTGTGGTTCATTTAAGTTTGCATATCATTAAACTTGTAAACTATATACATAAACAGTTTGAAACATCAAAGCTTTTAAGAGAAATGTATTGATCACCCTATAGGTAGGTACAATATAAATGCTAACATTAATAGTATGGTTCCAAATATAATTAGCATCATAAAAGGAACGGCAATTTGTTGTGTGATATTTGTGAAACAACAAAATTTAATATTGTATAAATATGAAAATTATTTTCTAAGGGTTAATAAAAACATAATGATTATGTAAAATCAGAATAAGTACCGGAGGATTCAGCGGGATAATTATCTAGATAGAATACATTTTATATCCACGCCTACCGGATAATAAAATTATCAATTAGTTATTACCACGGCTTGTTTTATGAAAATTATATATGCAGATCCATTTCATAAACGAGAGGAACCTTTTCAAAGGTTATTTGCATCAAAATGTTTTTGTTCCATCAGTCTAGAAAATATAGAGAATGTATACTTTTGTAAAGAATCTTTATTTGTAATTCTAACTTGTAATTCGTAGGATGCATTTATTAGGAATATTAATTTATTAGCATGGTAGCATTCTAAGTTATGTGTTATATATACAAATGAGCCTGTCTTAACGAAAGAACTTTAAGTTCTTGGCTACTCTCAAGGAGTTTTTATTCAGCGTTTTCACTCTGGTTTTTTGTTTGATCTCTCTAAAATTAACTGACCCCGAACAGGCCCTAACTTGGGGGGTACAGTTTGACAATGCCAGAAGTTCGGTCTGCAATGAAGTCCAGAGAACTTTCGTGCAGGATATATAGAAAATGACAGTCCTAGTCTTCATTGGTAAATTAACTGGCCAAGTCCAAATGCCGGGACGACGATCAGCGGGTGCCGACGGGCGGCCATTTGAAGACGGGATGCAGGGATTAGCGATGGCGGATTTCCTTTAGGAACTTGGCAGATCGGAAACCCGAGAAATTCGGACTCCATAGGCTTGCTGCCCGGAGACTGGGGGGGCGAAGCAGAGTTTTAGATTTCAGCTGGAGTTTAGTCCAGATAAGTCCTCCTTATCCAGTTTTGCGACGCTTTTCGCTTGCTTTCTTCTATTTTTACACCTGCTATACCGTTCGAACAGAGGCCGAAGTCCAGTCTCCTTCTAATAGTTCAATATCTGATTCATATCTGATTCACTTCCTGATGTTTTGACAATAGCATCAGTTTTTTCCCTAACTTTTGGTTTTCTTTGAGAAGTTTGTCAATGTATACTCTTAGTTCGTGGTTTTTATTACGTAGTGCATTCAACTCCGCACTTGAAAGGTTGCCCACTTTGTACATATACCGTATTTGGCTTTCCAAACGCTTTTTCTTATCTGCCAGACATCCCCGGAGCGCCTCAAAGGTGTCCTTCATAATGGTGATCCCCGTAGGGCTCGTCATTTTAACTACATTTCCGAACACGGACATGTCAGAGACATACGTACTCTCCAAAGCCTCAAACTGGAATTACTCTCAAGGAGGCCAGACAACTGTGATTTAAATCTCGCATGCTTGGAATCATCAGTGAGATCCAGAAATTTTTGCCATCTGTCGGTCAATGGTAAAAAAATTGTCTCTGTAATTTTCGAACGACACTGGATCTATTTCAGAACTAACGGGCGATTTTTCGTATGTTCGAACTTTCGATAGGGGTCGCTGTTAAACGAACTGTGAGTTTGCATGGTAATTTAACATCAGAGCAAAGCTTGCAAATTGTCGATATTTATTATTAAAATCAGTGTTCCGTTTATTGTTCTTGTCTATTGTTAAGGGGAACCAAATGACTGTGATTTAAATCTTGCATGCTAGGAATCAGCAGTGAGATCTAGAAATGTGTGCCATCTGTCGGTCAGTGATAAAAACAAGTGAAATTATAAATTTATAAAAACAAACTACTGTAATTATCGAATGACACTGGATCTAGTTCAGTACTACATCAACAAGATTCTGTTAATAAATATCAATAAAGCCCTGCTCTCATTTTTAGATTTTTCTCATCCATATTTGTTTTACTTTAAAGTCAATAGCTTTCATTGTAACACTGTATATATATATATATATATATATATATATATATATATATATATATATATATATATATATATATATATATATATGTAGTAATCATAATCTCGCTGTCCAGCAATAATCAACAAGTCAAGTGTGACTCTATTTACTTTGATATCGCTTTTCCGCTATAGAAATATCTTGGTGGACGTATTATTTACATAATCTTAAATGATATTCCATTCTATTAATTTGGATGCTAGAAGTTTTGCCTGTTATTTTGATTGTTTAAAATCTCGAACTGAATCATTAAGTTTAGGCTGTGAAATCATATGAGACTTCGTTCTTTACATCCTCCTAGGGCTATCTAAGCTTATGTTTTGTTGTACATGGAACAATGACCATCCGTTTATACGGGTGACTCTATAATGTATAACTCTATAATTCTGCACACTTGAAGAATCACAGGATTCAGGTTCTTCTTCATTTACAGTCCAAGATTTTAAAGGTTTTAGAACTGGAGATTCATCATTATGTTCGGCATGTCAATGGTAAATTAGAATAAGAATGCTACATAGTATCTTTAACGTTGGTCTTATTCTTACACATACGTCTCGCATCAATCCGTCTCGCATCAATACAGCGATGGGTATGTTCAGCCAATGCTAGCATATATTTTTATATCGTTATTTATCATCAATTTTTGAGAATAAATTTAAAAATTGAGAATAAATTTTTTATCATTAATTTCTTCTTTTTGTCAAATATATATTCGTAATGTAGGATAAAAAATATGTAATTATTTGTTTTTTTTAACGAGTTCTAGTTAGTTTTATTGCTTGTGGTACTGTTGCACCCCGGTAGTAAACGTCAGGCATATTACTTGCTTAATTTAACGACCAACTGGGGTGCAAACACACCCCAGATAAATATAATGACGGGTATTCCCCGTATCTCGGGGCGGCTTCGGGGATTTCCCAAGGTATTTTAAACCTGTGTGCGTGTAAATGGAAAAATTGCTGCAGTATATTAGATTATATAAAAATGAATAAACCATCTAGATTTCGATTGTTGAGACGAGATTATTTTGAGAATGTTTAAATTTTTAAGTTTTTTTGACCTTGGGTTTATGAAGGATTAAAAGCTCCATTATTTTTCCGTCATTTATGTATACTATCAGATGTCCAATATTGTTGTTCATTTTTGTAGGTATAATTAATAGAAGTCGATTTAAGGTATAATAATTTTAATATTATAACATCATAGTACTGTGTTTGGAAATGTATTTAGCAATAATAATACTGTCTACTTTGCTTCCGTATAGATTGGGATGGATTTTCTCTAACCGACTCATGCACACGTTCAATGGTGTTGGCACCTCTGCTTGACTTTGGACGACCCGACCCGTAGACGGTAAAATTAGTATTGATCCTGTAGTTTCAAATTGTTTTATCCATTTCTTTATTAAATTAACACTTAGTGCCTCGTTTATGTCGTGTAAATTATACTCGGCCCGATAAAGACGATGAGCCGTAATGTGCGAATTGTTGTTTCAATAATACGCGCGAACACAGAAACCACGATGTTATCCGACGAAACGCTCCATGACAACTAATTTACCCTGAACTAAGCTTCGATGTAAGGTTAACACGACCAGCGCGTCCTGCGCCACCTGGGAGCAAACAAGTAATTAAATACGACCAACATTTCTGTACACCTGGTATATCAGTGATGCAAAAATATCAATTTGTGACATAGTTTTTTGGGTTTTCTCTAAGTTTTACAATATATATATATATATATATATATATATATATATATATATATATATATATATATATATATATATATATATATATATATTTATATATATATATATATATATAAAAGGGACTTATGCCTTGTCTTGGTTTCCAACTTTAATTTTGAAACAAATTTTGTAAACCCTTCGCACAAGGGCGGCAAAAGTTTCTTTTTGCGATATAAAGGTGAGCTTCCCGAACACATAATGAAAATTGTTGACACTATATACACACTGCTTAGGCATTGTATACAAAATTTATTACAATCTAAACAAAATAAAAATCATTTATTAAATAAAACACAAACTCACTTTCACTTTTTGATCCTTGCAGTTTTATTATTTTTTGTTTTTAAGATCACCACTTTCGAATGGTATAAATATTTCACTATTGGTTCACCTGAATATAAAAATGTTGTGATGCAGAAGGAGAATCTTTTAAAACACACTGAAGCCACTACTATCCATTAAATTCATACCAGTCACATAGTTATTGTCCATCCTGTATGCTGTATCCTGTACCCATCAATATATTATTCCTCTAAAATGTATATTGTTTACTGGGCTGAAGCGAATGTGACTAAAGGTGGTTTAGTAGGGCGATATATATTTAGAAAATCAATCGAATTGGATTACTGCAACTTATATTTCGAATTGATTTTAAAATAGTTCTGTGTGGGCATCGTTGGATTTGATAATTAACGTCCATTAAAATAACAACTAAGTATTTTATGAATAATTTAAATGAAGGCTTGATAAAAATTAAGAATCTCTATTAGGACAGTTATCAATATTCAGTTTCGGAAAAGAAATTCTAATTTAGCGTAGGAGTTCCGAATGATGCAGAAATACTGTTTCAGTACTATTTTAGTTCTTTGCTTTCTTTAAAAATAGAAAACATATTTTTCTTATCAATTTTCTTGAATCCGGCGATGTGTTACTTGTTTTCTAGTCGTTATATGTAAAAATGTTGACAACACACTGTTTACAATTTTTCCATGCCAATGCCCAAAGAAGAAATTACTAGGTAGCTGGTTTTGATTTGAGAAACTGCACCATTTATATAAATGGTGCAGTTTTTATATAATGGTTTTGATTTGTATGAAACAGCATGTACAATTTATTCAACTTCATTATATAAATAGGCTTTCTTATAACAAAAGTTTTTGTCTTTAGTGATTAAACGTACTGTCATTTAAACAAAAAATTAGGTGTTGTGTGCAAAAGGTGTGCAAAAACAGGGAAAAATCATTCGTGGTCTATGTAAAAATTGCCCATTTCTCCTCGATACCGGCTTTAAGTCGACTTAAGTCGAGCTCGAGCTTAACCGAAAGGTGAGAACCGAATATTTTTATATTCTTCACTTGTCTACTATGCAACTTTTTATACATACCTAGTACCTAGACATGTTCTGGGCGGGTCATTGACCATTTTACTTAGTGTGACTGTTGTGGACGTTCACGGATGGTGTGAGCTGCAGTGTATTACTGTATACATCCGAAATGGTGCATGTATATAGTTCGTATCTTTGATCGTCCCTTCTCCTGATTTCAAACATTTAGTTCGAGCCTGGCTGATTACTGCCTAAGGTCAGAAGCAGATCTTGAGAGACATTTTCTGATGTTTTCATGACGGCTGAAAGAATGAGCAATTTCTGCGAAGAGCACCGATTAATTCTCCTTGTTTATGAATATTTTTAATATTTTTCACAAACGCTCTAAGTAACTTTTTAAAAATGAGGTTATTTCAAGAAAATTCCAGTAATATTGTAGAACGTATTGCTACGTTGCCAAAGAGCGATTGTTTAGTATAGCTTATAGTAAACTGTTTTTCGAAGATGACTTTGGTAATTCGATTACTACCAAAATAGGATGATATAACAGTTACCTCTATATGTTATTTCTACGTTATTCGCTATGTAAATATATTGCAATTATTTATAAAGGGCGCAGCGCCAAAATCCAGACCAATTAAACATTTTTTTCAAAAAATTTTTATACTAAAAACAGAAAAGTTTACAATTTTCTTTTTACTAAATTGTTTGTAAGGTTATAAATAACACATTTACTCAACATATCCTCACCCTGCTTGAATGTCTGCTTGCATGCTTGGCCTAAAGCACTCATAGGTTCGTTTTAATGCGTCACGGTTCATATCAGCGAATGCCACTTCAATAGCGGGTCTCAATAAGGCGACGTTTGGATGTCTGGATGTCTGGTCACTTGTTAGTGACCCTTTTAACCACGCTCCATACATAGAAATGCAAAAGATTTAAATCTGGGCTGTTGGGAAACAACAATTCCTTGGACTAATACATTTCGACGTTGTTCGATAACCAGTTTTGAACCAGATGATTTGTGTTGATGGGCGCGCTGTCCTTCTGGAAAACATACGACTTTCCAGACGATACAGTTTGAAAAAGCATATTTACGGCTTCACTATATTTGTCAGTACATGCAAATAAACTTCTTTTGTGACGTTTCCCCCTTTGTTAAAGAGCCTACACATCACCCTCACTGAACACAATACTTAGCACGTGAACATTCGTCATTGTTTTGGAAACAATGGAACATCTTTACGGTCATGTGTGAGCCAGCGATCATTCCTTCGATTGATTTTAAGTAAAATCAAAAGTAAAATTTTATTTGACTGAAAAAATCTGAGGCGTCCGGTAGCATTGTTTCGTAAAGAACACAAAATCAGGTTCGATCGTTTAACTCGCTTTGCCCTGGCAGCTTCGGAAAGCATCTGCCCCACTTTAATTGTATAAGACTTGTAGCGGAGGTCCTCCTCGGCAATTCGGCGCATAGTTTTTTTCACTCACAATGATAACCGATGACAATTCTCGTATCGACTGCTCGGGATCCTCAAAAATCAGCTCCTGAGCCCTATGAATGATGTCCTGACAACGCGCTCATTCTAGTGAGTATTCCTTGTCGGTGTTACCAAAATAAATTCGTTAGACTTCTCTTGAGTAATTATACTTCGCGACGATATCATACACCGTGGATCTCGGATACCTGAAGAACCGAATGATTTCTGTCGCAAAGCGGCCAGCGTGAACACTTTCGATAATCGCGGCTCTTCGGTTATACTCCGCACTTGGTTTGAATATTGCGACTGTTTCAAGATTATGGCTGTTTAGTACATGCGTCAAACTGTTTGGACGCCAATCGTGACCTATACAAGTGGTATAGAACGGCGGGAAAGTCAAAGTCAATTTTGTCCAGATTGTTTGTGTGAAACAATAATGATCATCTGTATTAATGAATTAAAATTTGAAACTAACTTAGAAAGAAAAATCTAAAAGAGTGGAAAGAGTGTGAAATAATAATCAGTTATGCTTATCTAAACCCTTAAGATTCCAAACAATATTGTTCTACTCTCACTAGATTTAGAATCATTATACAGACATAAAGTGCATACAAACTATAAGGACATGCGCTCTTTTGTTTTAATTTAATTTGTTTTCTCTACTTTGCAAAACAGCTCTGCGAAGATATGTTTGTTCATATTTATTACTCTTAGTCTTTATGTTTGACATAGAAGCTGAGAATTAATTCTAATATGCATATAAATCTGATAAATCCGTGTAAAAATTATACGGATTATACAGACAGTAATATTTACGAACAAACAGTTTTAAGCTACTTTAAACGCCTGGTTTTTTGTTCTCAGTATAGCACAAGAACCAGTGAAAAGAGTGGCCATGTATTATCACGTTTCAATATATTTTTGACAAGGCCACAAGAAAATAAACTGACTGATGTCAAAACTATAGGCAATAATGTTTTAAGAGTAAAATAAGAATATTTCAAAAATGCCAGTGTGACTCATGAAGGTCTAAAAAAATGTAAAACACTTTTAAGATTGGCTTTCACTGGGGCTAAAAGGTGTGCCAAAAAAAATATGCAATGCATAGAAACGGGGATAAATATGTGCAGAAAACTACATGCACCATAATCATATTTTGGAAATTTTAAACATAGAGCCAAACTGATTCAGCCTTATTTGCTACCCAGGCATAAAATCCAGCGGCTGGAGCTACTAACCAAGCGATAACCTGGGATGCTTAGTAGATAAAAATATTGTTTTCGAACGAAAAAAAATTAGATGTGTCAAACGGCTGGAAATTTTACTGCCATGATTTATGAAAAGATACAAAATCTCTAAACGCCATTTAGGACGCGGTTCATTAATGGTTTGGAGACGTTTTTCTTTCAACGGAATGAGCTCTCTAGTATTTCTTTTAGGCACAATTAATGCTGACGGACATAGAAAACTTCTGACCGTGCACCTCTTACCGATCGGAACTGAATTGGGTGGATTTTCCAGTAAGATTTTAATAACTCTCTACTAAAAAGTCTTTGCATCGAATCGAATCGAATGTTATCGTTATGATAAAGCCATAGAATATCTTGACAAAAAGCAATTAAATTAAAAAAAAAAAAGTCAAGAAAATGTAACCCTATGAAAAATAAATTTTACAGAATTAATTTTATAATTTTTATATACACCACGACGAAATTCCATTTACATTTGATATATAGACAATAATAAATAGGTCGATCATAGTGATTGTTATATTCTGTAACTCTGCAAGTCAGCAAGATTGAATTAGATGATCTACGAGATGTCTAAATGAAGTAATGAGATTGGTGACGTAGTTCAATTCTTCTATTGGAACCTTCGGCGTGACACATTAAACTCGAAGAGATTTACCACTAACTATCAAATAACTTTTTTTTTAACTTTACGACGCACGTTTCGCTAACCATGTTTGCACCATCAGGAGATGATTTAATCTCCAAGATCTAGTGGTGATGAGATTACGTGGTGGTAACGGTGGTTTTGTGAGTGACAATTCCCTTCGGGTTTGGTGATGTAGTGCTCAACCTGATAACACTGTCGGCTTCCTCTTTCGAAGGGAGGCAGGCCAACATCTTATGCGTTTTCAGTAGCAGTTTGAACTCCATGGTGTCACTTGCAAATTTTTTCATTAACCGACTTTTTCTAGTGAATTCTGTAAATGAGTAAAAACAATTTCGGGTAACGGTGCTATTTCAAGTTTTGTTTTAGACTTGGGTACTACATACCATTCGTCACGCCGTTCGATAATTCTAACTATGGAAGCGGGAATGTCCAATGTTTATGCCATTAGGCGAAATTTGCTCTATATATTCTAAGAGCTTATCCTTTCTCAAAATCGCATAACTCCATGATATGTTATGGTGAATGAAACTAGTTAAATTTTAACATTTTTACGAGAACCACAAGAATACCACGTAGAGAACCACGTAGCATACGAAAAATATTTCGCAAGCGGAAAAAAGTGAATTTTCTTTAATCGTATGCTTTGCTTACCATCGCGTACATAAACATAAAGATAAATAAACAAGGATTGTACGAGGGTTGCTATTTGTGAATCTGGAATTGGCAACAATCGTGTTGCTAGGCGCATTTGACATATGCATCGTAATGTTCGACATTGTTGACTGCATACGTACTCAGAACGTTTTGTCATACGGACGACAGTACATCGATCAACTTACTTCGACTTCTAAAACCACTGTATATCACTGATTTAGTGAATTCAATCGTGAATATCGTTCGCTCACGGGCGAATTAAAAGAAAGTCGTCCAAAATCGGTTGTTGTACCAGAATACATCGATACTATGACATACTGTAAGATTGAGGCATTCCTGGTCATTATTGTGACAAGCATACACAAGATTTTACATGTACATTCAACGGTGAAAAATATTTGTGCGCGTTGGATTCCGCATAATTTGAGATACGCTCAAAATGCTCGTGTTGATTGGTGCAAAGAAATGCTCAAAAAATACAATCGTCAAAAGCCGTGTATAACATCTACACAGGTCACGAATCTTGGATCTAAGCGTTTGAGTCCTAAATTAAAAAAAGGTTGACTGTATGGTTCTTTCAATAGTATGAGCCAACTCAACAAAAGTTATTAGAAGCACTTCGAAGCAAATGATTTCAGCAAATATTGTTTTGGGATAAATGGGCATGGGGCTACAGTACCATTAGAAAATCATAGAACGGTCAAATCTGAATGGTACACAATCTTTTTTTCCAAAACTCTTTGACGAAATTAGGAAAAACAACCAACGACGCAGGATCCTTCTTCACCATGACAACGCGAGCTCTCACACATCGGACCGAACAACTCAATCTTTGGTCGGTCAAAACATCGAATTGATGGGTTATCCACCGAATAGTTCTGATTTGACACCCAATGATGTGATGTGAGAAACACATTGCTGAAATATATTAGATTGATATTTGATTTCAAATATGGACTCGAGGATAATTTTCTTAAAATAATTTTAAAACAATCAATAAACAAATATTTGATTGTAAAATTTCTATATTAATTAATAATTTTTTGTGCTGAAAGATTATTTTAGTATTTGTCGATATTTTGATCTTACGACAAGTGAATTCGGCGATCGATAAAATTTAACTTATATAATGTTACAAAAGGGTCATTTTCGACAGGCTCGTTTTAAAAAATTCATAGCAACGCTGAAAGGTCAACCCACCAGGTTAAAAATTGATAAATGAACAGTTCATTTCACGTAGTTGGTAGTTTTTTTAAGTATTAAATGCCTAAATTATGTCTGAGCATTCAGTGCTGCTTTTTAGTTCTTTGAAGAAAATTCTGTAATAATTACTTATAGTTGTTTCTAAACAAAGAACAATTTTACTGTTTATAACAGTCGTTTTGTTAACATTAAGACCTCTTAATTTTTGCTTTAAACATAGGGATGTTTTAAAGTATTCGTGATATTTATTTAGTAGTGTTGTGATTAATAACCATTGACCATTATAAAGAAAAATAGCTTGACACGCAGGTATTAGCTAGTGTGAGGGCATACCGGGCAAATTAAATGAAAATTTCGATAAAGGAAACATACCATATTGGAAGTCAAAATTAGAGGAAAGTGTTTAGAAGAATGGATTATGGATATTGAACAACCGCATTGTTTCTAGATATCTAAAATGAGAACTATAGTTTTGCAAAAAAATCATTGACAAGGTTTATTGTCTGGGTGTATTTAATATTATACAGTTTATAATTCAAAGATATTACGAAATTTGAGGTACAGATATTCTGTACCTCACTTCAACTTATCAATGTAACATCAATGCATTTGCAAAAAATCACTGTTTAGTGAGTGTTTATATAAGGCCCTAGTCCATCATATAAGCTCTAACTGTAATAACTGCATTTTTATTAGCCCAATCATAATGAAGTGGATATGCACATGTGGCTACAGCAAGGTGGCATAATAAGCATTGATTCATTGCAATACTAATTTCCATAAATAGCATATATTAATTGAGTATCACTATAGTGTAACTTGACAACAAGCGATTGGTTTTCGAGGAGTCTAGTGAAATTTCAAGTAAATAATAACAAACGACCACCAGTTTTAGAACTGGAGTTAAAATCAACAATATGGTTAGTCAATTTGATCCGTATCTTTATACAAACATCATTCTATAGTATACAGATTTGTGAATAGATTTGTAAAAGTCCTATTCGGTAAGTTTGTTTAATCTTTTATGACTGCATATCTAATGTGAGATAATGTGAGATAATGTGACAATAAATAATAATCAATAAAAATTAAAAACAATTTTTTTGAAACCATTTTTATATCTTATATAACTGGATAAACTGGGTACTAAAAAACACTTGGTTTAAAAAAAAAACATTTCACAGGAGTTTTTTACTGAGAGTGTCAAAACTTTGAAACGTAAACGAGGCAACACTGTTTGAAATGTAAATGTCACTCATCGAATGCTGTGTTCTGTATACTGTGTCAATATACCATGGAAAGACAAACGATACACGAATTGAGTTCTGGAACAGTTGGAAGACTTTGAGGAAAAAATAATCTTTTTAGACGTGCAGTTTTGGCTTAATGGATTTGTGAACCTATACTGGCAGCATACAATTGCAGAATTTGGGTGGATGAAAATCCTCAAGTAATTCGGGAGTTACGTTTTCTTCCTCAGAAAGTCACTGTTTGGTACGATTTTTGAACTGAATTATCTTTGTGAAGACAATGAAGGAAATCGTGTTATTGTTAACGGTGGACGCTTTATAAATATTCTTACGAAATATCTTTGCTCTGAACTGAACTTGTTCTTGTAGTGTTTCGCGGATGGAAGAATACATTAGACTATTAGTCCGGCAGTATATCCGATCATTTGTGTCCCGTCTGAAGATTGAAAAACTTGTCTGAAAACAAGCATTGAGAATTCCGAGCGTGATCTTGGCGAAATGTCTGCACGTTCCCAACAAACGGGACACAAACGATCGGATGTACTTCCGGACTAATAGTCTAATATATATATATATATATATATATATATATATATATATATATATATATATATATATATATATGCGTCTCATTGTCTCATTTAAGATGAAGACACCCCTAATTTTCGCAATTTGAAGGAACAGATATTTTAATTTTTGCTTAAAATTCAGCCTACAACGAATTCTCCTACAGGGTCAATTATCGATATTTTGCTTCGCGTTAGAGATATCGAAAAAAAGTTATTAGAAGTTGTTCAGAACATTATTTTAACTCCATATACCGAGTTTCATGACATTAAAATTTGCATTTTTAATTTTTTCATTGTTTTCGTCTATACACAAAATTACAAGTTTATTCTTTAATTGGATAATTAGTGTGCCATGTAAAGTAAAAATTTAACACTAGTGTTAAATGTCAGTCGAATTAAACTTTCAGTTTATTGTGTTAAGTTCTAATGTATGATTACAGAATTAAAATGCCATTGACTTTAAGAGAAAAAAGCGAAATAATCCAGTTATTTGGCGATTCTGCCAAAAATATTGCTGCAGAGTTTAACATGAGCACATCCCCAACGTGCTGCCATAACTCATGGAAAAGCAGCCGCTGTGAATACTCTTTTCAATGTAACTGGCAATGTTATTAAAATTCATCAAGAATGCCAACCTCGTCGAATACACCCGCATCCTGAGGATAACGATATATTGGCGGCAATCGAGCAAATTCATTTATGATCCTTCGAGACTTACCGTCTCAATTGAATATTAGCAAGGATAAAAGCAGAAAATGTTTCGTTCGTCATAAAATCAAGCCTTATAAACCAAAGTTCTCACATACATTGAAAAAAGGTGATGATAATAAAAGATTAAAGTATTGTTATTAGAGCCAAAGTAATTTTTTAAGTGACAAACATTTCCTGAAGAATAGTATGTTTACTTATGAGACTGCAGTCACCACTAATGGGGCTGTATCGTCTCAAAACTGTAAATTATGGGCCAAAGATAATCCTCACTGGGTTATATATTGTAAAGGCCAATATTTCCAGAAAGTCAATGTCTGTTGTGGTGGATTTTAAGGAAACCAGAATAATGAATTATTAAATGCTGGTCCTTTAATTAATTTCTTCGATAGGGAATTTTGGGATGCAATTGAAAATCTTTTTCTTAATGTGCGACAGGATATGTACTTGCAGCTAGACGGTGCATCCATCTACAATTTAAGAATTGTAAAATTTCCTATGCGCTGGATAGGGACAAACAGTCTTTTTGAACTGTGGTCTCCGAGATCTTCTGATATTACACCCCTTGATATTACTTTTTGGGGAATGGTCAAAAATAACGTTTATAAAACAAGGCCCAGAAATCGAGATACATTTTCAGAACAGAATTCAGCATCCGGAACTTAGACGAGTAGGTAAATAGAATCGTATAAGAATCGAAAAACGTATTCGAATAGACCGAGGACTAGTTGAAAGAGATCACATTTGATAGTTAATTATTTGTATTATGAAAATTATTGTTGTATACTTTTTTCTAAATTTAATCAATTACCAAAAATTGTTTTCCCTTAAGAATAAAATAATTATTCCTTTGTAAGTGTTATTTATTTTACTGAAAAAATTTGAATACATGACACTATTACATTAAAAATGTGTAAATCTTTTATTTTACTTGGCACACTAATCATCAAATTAAAAAATAAACTTGTAATAATTTTGTGTATAGACCAAAATATTGAAAAAATAAAAAATGTTAATCGGTATGTGGGGTTTAAATCATATTCTGAACAACTTTTTCTAATAACTTTTTTCGAAATCTTTAACGCGAGCAAAATATCGAGAATTCACCCTGTTTGTAAATTTGTAGTAAGCTGAGTTTAAATTTCAGATTTCAGTTGGGTATCTTAAAAAATTTGACCCATCAATCTGTATGACTGTGCAAAAAAAATCAAATCTGTATTAGGTCAAATAGCGAAAATATGGGGATATTTACATCTTAAATGCGGCACACTATATATATTATTCTATTACACTGTAATTAAAACATACTGTAATTTACATACTGTAATTAAAACCTACCCATATTTTGCAGCATTTAAAAGAGTTTTGTTTTCTGAAAGATACTTTTGTAAGAATTACAATAAAGAAAAGTTTTTATTAAAAGCTTTTGTAAAATTTCCAGAAACGCGTGCAAAAATATATATTTTTAATTCGGTTTAGCCACTGTCGACTGAATATCATTAATTAGTAACAGCCAAGCCCAACAGCCCAAGTGTTATTACTTTTATTGAGCTCAGTTTAAATAACAAAAAATATCCAATTACCTCAATGCCTCAGATTACATAAAATTTGCGCTTAAATTTAAAATTATTTATATATTAAATGTTTTATTAATATTATTAATGTATTATAAATGTTATATATATATATATATATATATATATATATATATATATATATATATATATATATATATATATATATATATATATATATATATATATATATATATATATATATATATATATATTGTACAAAACGATTTCGAACATTTTATATAGCATCTGTAAGTATTTAAATAAATTAAAGGAAAAAATCTATATACCAAACCACTGTATGTTATGTACATACCGATCGCCTCTCGTAGCAGCCCCTTCACAAAACCATTCAACAAAACACTTCGAAACTCCAACCGCGCGTTTACTGAAAAAGTAGCCTGAATGCGATACCGCGTCTGTCTGCTTCGTCTTTGGGTCTTCCGCGTCGAACTGTTGATCTGCGACGCTCGAACCACACTTTTATAGGCCAGCGGACTGTCGTAGGTGTCCTATAGTGTTTATATCATCGGAAAATGCTGAGACGCAACAAGTTCACCACGTGGACCAGTTCGAGGTGGGGAAAAAGAGGTGTCGCATAGGTACGAAGAATAAATTGCAAAGTTGTCGATAGGGGAAAATCTGTTCGAATAAAAAATGAATCAATGATCTGATTAATTTTTCCTTCTGACAGATTTGGAAATATGTCTTTATGGGGGTGTAACAATGCGGAACCTGTTTGTGTTCTATTTTTATGTAAAATACAATGTCTTCGATTCTTTTTTTTTCGTTCTTATGGAATAAAATTTATTTTCAAATACTTCTTCCTTATAAACATAATTTTGCAATTTATACTTTGCCTTTTCTTGTTGAAAATTACTTGTGTAATCTTGATGATTAAATATTTTTAGTTGATAATCTCAGGTGTGACAGTTAATTATTCTTAATAGTTTCTTTAAAAAATACGTTTAATTTAACAGAAAAGTAAAAAATAGTTTATTCAAAGCATAGGCCATCGCTAGCTACATATTTTTCACATCTTTCTGGCGATTTGTGGATGCCCTTCTAGAAAAACCGTACCACTTTTAAGGTGGTTCAGTCATCAAGTAATTTTTGGGCATCTCCGCAATTATTGGAGTGTTTTATTGAAAGTGCGTGAGACTCGATGAAAACAAGTGGTAGTTGGAAGGGGCCAAGTTTGGTAAGTATGGCGCTGGGGCACGAATTTCTAGCCAAATGCAGAAATGGCATCTCTGACCGTTTTCGCTGGGTGGAGCATTGTAGTTTTGTAAAATCGCAGCGCATGGTATTAACTGTTTCACCTGGTTTTAGAAGCTCATGATACGTGACACCCTTCTCATGATGACACCAAATGCACATTATCTTTCTAAAGCCATTTGGTTCTAGCCATCGATCTTGACGGTTGTCGTGGGTCAACCGACAATTTTCTGCGTTTTATGTTCTCAAATATGCATTTTTCGTCTCCTGACATGATTTGATTCAAAAAGGTCTTTAATTCATGCCGAGAAAATAAAATTTTGCACACCATTTTTTGCTTTTTCATCTGTTTGTCGCGCATCTGATGGGATAGTAATTTTTCTGCGTTCCGGATACTTTTCATGACAAGCAGACGATTACAAATAGTTCGGCGACCATTTAACCTCTCTGCTATTTGTTGGTGAGTTTGCATATCGTCTCCTATAAACAATTTTTACAATTCGGCATCTTCAAATGTGTTCGGCTGTCCTTGGTTGTCCTTCGTTCATTATCTTTTAAGTTGAAATCGCCACTTTTGAATCGTCTAAATCAACGCCCACGAGCGCCTTGTGTTGGGATATTGTCACAGTAAGTTTCGACAATTATACGACGGCTTTCACTCCCGTTTTTATTTTGATTAAATAAGAAAAAACAGTACATGCCGCAAATGCTCTTTAATTGGCTCGAAACTCGACATGTTTACCACCCCTAAAAAATATGACGTTAGCTCAAAATCGTTTAAACATCAATGTCGTTTTGAAAGGTATTATTGTAGCAACAAAATGATATAAGAGATTAGACAGTGTTTCCAGCGCCATCTCTTAAAAAAAAAGAATTGTTAAGAAAAACTATTATGCTCATCCAAATTAAATCATTTTTCGTCCGAACTTATTTTCTTTTTAGCTAAAACCATTCGAACTAATTTCTAGCGAATATTTAATGCTGGTTTGCCGTTAATTTTTTTTTTTGCAATATTTATAGGCCTTTCTAATAATCTTTGGACATTCGAAACTCTTGTATACAGTTTAGCTTCCTCAGCAATTGCTCTAGTCTTGTAGTGTTAAAAGAACTTGAGGCAGTTCTCAGAATCAATCTTTTTTCTCTTCATAAGGGATTAGACTCTAAACCTACACTTGTTTTCGACCTCATTAACCGCCACACTTGGTATATTCTATATTAATACAAAAGTAAGTTAATACAAAAGTTTTTCCTCATATTAGAAATATTTAAAAGAAGAAAAGAAAGTAATAATAGCTGTCAGAAAAAGATTTACATCATAATATAGAAGAATTAAATAAAGTTTTAAAAAAAATAAATATGAAAATAAAGACAACTTAGATGACTTAGATTAAGACCCATGTGCAGAATACCAGATAACAGGATCACGAAGACCGTATACACAAATATAAGCAACGCGAAAAATTATAGAAGGCCGAGAAAGGGGTGCATAAGAGGGATTGAAGGAGGAGCAAAAAAGTAGGGGAATAGATTGGTAAGGTATTAAATAAATGACACTGGATAGGAAGGGTTGAAGAATGAAATATATCAATCAGTTTAAATAAAAAGCTTTACATAAGAAGCTAGATAAACAGGAATAAATAAAAAAATAAATTCAAAAGAAAATAGTTTTTACTTAGTTAATAATTTGATAATTTTACTGTTCTTAAAATATTTTAGTTACTAGAAATGAACATAGAAGGTGAGAAGTTGATGTTTTCAGAAAGCATAAGCACAAGTTTAGACAAGCACTAAAAATACATTTCAAATGATTCATATATTAGTAAGCAACATAAAACGACAAACTCAAGGAGATTTAGAACAAAATATCAAATTAATGTGTTTTTAGTTTTAAGATGAAAATGAAAATTGAATCATATCTTGATGCTAAAAACTATTCACTGACCGCAGTGAAACGTGTCTTGAGAAATGAATAACAAATTATTTAGTGTTTTGCGGTAAATCTCATTTAATATGTGTTTCAGTTAATAATGTTTTTTTCGCAAAGTTAAGCATTTATTTCAATAACAATATAAATTACCTTGATAATTAAAGTATTGGCTATCGTTAGCGATTACTTTTTTTCATCTTTCTGTCAAAGAATGGATTCCGTGCCGAAAGAACTTTCGGTTTTTTGAGGCCAATCATTCAAGTAAAATTTTTACTTCTTCGTAAGAATATAAGTATTGCTTTGAAAGTCCGTGCAGCATCGATCGAAATAAGTCGTAGTCTGAAGCGGTTAAGTCCGGTGAATACGGTAGGTGGGGTAGGACATCCTCTTTTCGTTTTCCAAATAGTTTTTTTACATATTTTGCAACATAAGGCCGAGCGTTGTCATGTTAATGGAAATACTTTATTATATCTTTAGGCATATTCTAGTTATTTTTCCTCCAATAAAGGTTCAATTTTATCAATTGTTGTCGATATCGATCACCAGTAATTGTTTCAGCAGTTCGTAATACGCAGCTCCCCTACTATTCCACCAAATACACAGTATATTGCACTCTGGTTGTGATGATCTACTAATGCTTGCAAATCTGTATTTTCAAACTTTTTTGGCTGTCATATATGCTCCTTGTCTTTTATATCAAAATCACCATTTTTAAAGTGTTTAAATCGTCCTTTACAAGTTTTTTGCAAAACCCCGCAAAACGACTATTTTCTGTTACATAACTTGACATATTCAAAGCTATGAAAAACTATATTTTTTGCACAATGACAATTAATAACGACCTACCTATTGATGGCATTTGTTTACCCTCCAAAACGTCATAAACGTCATTAGATTCTACCAACAAATGTATTAGTACCGCCATCTCTTAGCAAAATCGACATTATTAACCGTAACACCTATTAGTTAAATGTTTTACACCATAGATTCCATCATAAGAATGTTTTCTTCAGTATAATCTTTTTCATATTAAGTACGATTTTTTTTACCTAGTCCTAACCAGTTCGAAATATTTGTATAGTTTAATTCTAACAGATTCTGGATTGCTCACACAGAAACACTAACCTATAATATAACTTCAATTAATACTTTCAATAGAAGCAACATTCTTTAAAGTTGTGTTATTAAGTGAAAAGCAATTGCCCTGCAGCTTTTTTTTATTACCATCAACCGCTGAAATTAAAAAGTTTAAATTTTGCTTCAAGAGAACTCAAAGAAAAAAAAATGAATATTAATCCTTAAATTAATTGTCCACGTTATAAGATGAAAAAATTAACCGGACATTCACTTTAAAAGTCAAAGATTGTGTTTTAATTTTTATTTTATAAATTTCTTTCGTTTGTTCTTGTCGAGTTCTTTGATATCAGTCTATTGGAAATATTTTTCCTGAGAAATTAAATACTGAAGACATTTTAAAAATTAACTGATTTTTTTACTTGGTTGGGCGATTATTCGAGAACAAAAATCGGTTATGTATTCAGCATTCCGATAAGTAAGAGGGTAACATCCGACAAAGAATCGTCTCTCATTCACATTAGTAAAAAGTATCCTGCATCTCTCTTTACGAGGCGATGAAGAGTGTTGACTTAGACCGTTCATTATCTTCCATTATACCAGGTATCCAGAAATGTCGTTCATATTTAAATACTTGTTTGCTCCTAGGTGGCGCAGAACGTGCTGGTTGTGTTAACTTTACATCAAAGCTTGGTTCAGTGAAAATTAGTTGCTATGGAGCATTTCACCGGACAACAACGTACTTTCGGTGTTCGCGCGTATTATCACAATAAGGATTCGCTTATTACGACTCGTCTTTATAGGGCTGAGTATAATCTACACGGTATAAACGAGGCACCAAGTATTAATTTAATAAACAAACTGGTAAAAAATTGAAATTATAGAATCAACTCTAAATTTACCGTCTACGGGTCGTTCAAGGGCAAGCAGAGGTGCAAACAACATTGAACATGCGCGTGAGCCGATTAGAGAAAATCCATCCCAATCCGCACGGAAACGAAGTAGGCAAGTACACATTAAGAAATCTTCACTGAATGTCATTTTAAAAAAATATCTTCGTCCTCATCCCTAAAAAATTTGAATTGTAAAAACAATTAAATAAACTGATTTTATTACGCGCTTAACATTTGCCAATGAAATGTTGGAAATATTTAACAACTGTGACAATGTTTTCTTCAGTTACGAGGCTAAGTTTTATTTAAACGGCCATGTAAACAAATAAAACTGCATAATTGGTCCATATTTCTTTGAAGAGGTCTGAGGTAAAGCGGTCAAACATTGACCTAGCTGAACAATACCTAGCTGAACATACCTACCACAATACCTAGCTGAATTAACAAATTCAGCTAGGTATTGTGAGATGTTACGAGGTTTTTCCACCAGCACTACAAGAATTTGAAGGATATAACGAGGAGAGTTGGTTTCAGCAAGATGGCGCTACGTGTCATACCTCACGAGATTCTTTCGAGCCTGTACAAGAATTATTCAAAGGAAGAGTGATATCACGTAGAGGTGACATAAATTGGCCCTCATTAAGTCCAGATTTAACCAGATTGATGTTTTCCTTTCGGGACTATGTCAAGAGAAATGCTTATGAAAATAAACCACGTACCATATTGCAACTAAAGGAGAATATTGTTCATGAGATTCACTCGATATCCAGACACATTTTCCTCGAAGCCATTTTCCAGGGCCACGAAGGCCTCCATCTCGACAGTATTATTTCTAAATAAATTTCACAATTATTTGAATTATTGAAGTCACAATTATTTGAAAGCCTAATAGAGCATTTTAACTAAGTTAAATTTTTTATATTATGTGAGTTATATAAGTATTTCCGCTTGCAAAAAAAAATCCTATTTTTCTTTTCAATTTTCATAGCTTTTGTTTAAATTTCCATCGATATAAATTGGAAACTGTCTTTCGCGCATTTTCTACCAAGTTTCTGTTAATGTATTCTTCTGTTTCTATTTACGTATCCTTTTCCTTTATTTCGCAGCAAGCCCGTGGATATTGCAAAACTGAGTTTTGAGTCATATTTGTCAACATTGGTCGTAGCGAGAGCATACTGAATATTTTTGACTTTGAAGAATAGTTCATCAAAGGCAACGTTTTATAGAGTTCAATTAGGAAGTTTTCATGCCACAACCTGATTGGGATCAACTTTTACCAACTTAGAATTTTGTTTTCAACGTAGAGGTTTTCATTGTTGATTGAAACATTATGAAAATTATGAATACTTTTCTGACCGAAAGTGCGGCAACGGAATAAGATTCGAAATATTGACATAGCCGATGTAGTTGTTTTAAAAACCTCCAAGAATAACTCTTTACATTGATTTTTCTGTTGTTTCGAAATTAGTTATATTTTTTTAGATTGACCGCGTCTTGGAGCCAGATCTGAATGAATTTCTCCAAACGGCTATAATATATTTTACTATATTTATTTCTTTCATATTCTCTTTCTTTTATATTTCCTTTCCTTTGATCTCTCTCCGATTTGTCTTTTTTCTCCTTTATCTGACATGATTATTTCTATTTATTTTATTGTCACATAAGTTTGGCATGCAACTAAAGGCTGGAGCTTAATAATGTAGTCGCGCCATACTTCTAAGAAGTATAATCTTCAAATAGGGATCCTGAACTTAATTCTCGGCATTTTTTTAATGTTAATGTTCGAAGTAATTTCTATATACTTCTAACACCATTCAGGCAACTGTCAAATTATAGATTAAATAACGTAGTGGTTTTAATGCGACTTGCCTTCGAAATGTGAAGCGGCTATCAGCCAGGTGCTGTAGCAGAGACCGGAAGCGATAAAATTCTGAAGAGACCAATATATATATATGTATATATATATATATATATATATATATATATATATATATATATATATATATATATATATATATATATATATATATATATATATATATATATATATATATATATTAGTTTAATTCAACACAACAAGAACTATACATTTATATCTGAAATTAAGAGGTTGGACCATGTAGGGTCATGTGGGTTTTTTTTTAAATTTTCCCGATAGAACCCGAGGGTCCGTATCTCCGGCGGAGAGTGAAAGAGAAAAGCAGGATTATAATAGGTGAAGTGACACTGTCCAATCATTAGTCTGCTGGATTTTAAGAGAAGTTATAGAAGAGACTAAATTATTTTTGATTGACAATAGTTTGTTATTAAATTTTAGCTTTTATGCTGGCGATAATATAATATCCCTGTAAAGGAATTATAGAAATTTTGATTCCATCTGTTTTTGTTTCTTTAGCCACATGATCAACACTCTCATTGCCATGAGTTCCCCCATGGCTCGGGACGCAGAAGAAAATGATGGAGTAGGATTAGAGGAAAGGTTTTGAGGTACTGGCTGGTGGGGTAGTAGAATTAACACACTATTTTTGCCTCTTTAGACTATCGTAAAGAATCCACTTTTTATCACAGGATCGAGATCTAGCAGTATACGATAAGGATTTTCGCACAGAAGTGCTTTCAATTGTTTAATTTCCGTTTTTTACGGTCCTTGAAGTTCTAAAGCACTTAAGTAACAATTTTCAGTTCAGATTTGCTGGAACCACTTCTTACAAGTACTTTTGTTCCATTTTTTTTCAATTGAAAGATGAAAATAAACTGGTTCTCAAATGTTGCTTTTCGAAAGACATCGCGTCTATGACTGACTGTTCAGGTTATATTTACACTAGATTCGTATATTATATTTCAAAGATGGCGTTTTAAAATAATTATATGACGGATAAAATCTCTTACTCGAATAAGTTCTGCCGTTGATGAAACGTGGGGTTGAAAATTAAGTTGATAACCTATAGGGCCATCAATTTATATTATATACATGTGTACAAGTTTGAGGTTATTCATATTAATCTGGGTGGTGTATGAACTGTGTTAAAATTTCGCCGTCTCGTAATTTTCAAATTTTATTATGTGACTTAATTTATGAATGACATTCTCAATAGTATAAACTAAACCACCAATTTTTCGAAAATATTAAGGAATTGCAACGAAAGGGACTAACAAAAATATGGTGTTATTAAAATTGTTTTGAGAATGTTCCAGCTTAGCTGTGATGCCTTACAACGTGTCTCCATTGAAAATATAAACACCAGAAACCTTAATCACATTAGACGTTAAGAAGACCTTAAAATAGTGGCACATAAAAACATACAATGCATAAATTTGAATAGTTTAGATATCGCTACGCAGTAAGGTTGATTGTTTATTTCTTGAATGTCCTATTTTTATGTTAGGGTTTCACTAAAAATATCAAAACAAATATCCTTTATTTCTAGATCGACAACTTCCCTGACATGTAAACAATATCTATTTTGACTGTCCTTACATTGTAGATACTTCGTGGTTTGGGTATTTGAAAATACACGTACTTTCGATAAATTATTTTTGGAATTTCGGATCAAAGAAAATGTTTCGTTTTATATATTTTTTTGTGTATTTAATTTGAAAATAAAACATGATTTTACTCAAATGTTTTTCCCTCTCTGCTTTACAGTTGTTTGTTGATATCTTTATATATTAGGAAAACTACATACCAATGGCTCCTCCTCAGATATAATGGTAAATCTCTCTTGAATTTTATTTTCTGCATTTATTCAACCTGTTTCGTCCATCTTAGAATAGATCTGCTAGATGTTTCCGTTACTGTCTTACGTTTTTGTTACTACTACCGCCTAACGCGCCCCTGAATGCTTTTTCGCGTCTTCTGCCCATCTCAGCTGCCGTTCTCTTCTATCTCTCTTACTTTACAATGATCTACAGCTTGCAATTATTTGATCGTGAACATCGTTGGCCATTTCATTAATCCGTCTTGATATTGTGCTATTTGAAAGTGGTATAGTTTTCAACTTTTTTGCTTCTACCGGACTTATCATCACATTGACTATATCAATGGCAGCGGGTAAAATGAGCTTTTTTACAATCGTGTGGGGTTTAGACTCCCTGGCCACCCTTAATACTACTAAATAGGATGCCTGAAGTGCTGCGGTTTCATTACAGTTTGATTTGTTGATAATAATTTGTTGGTTTTTTAAGACGAGTGATTTACGCTCTAAAAATTCTGATGGTTTGTTTTGTAAAGAAGGGTGGTTTGTTTCCAGATGTCAGACTAATTTTGAAGGCGTCATGCTTTTCGCGGACAGAACTTGACATTGCCTTGATAACAAGGCAATGAAACCATATTTTAAATATGTTTCATTATAAAATCTGGTCTTTATCTTTACTGTTTCACGAGATGTAGACAGTGCATTTCGTTATACCACAAATGTGTCCATTTTATTTAATATTCTTAATTTATTTTATTACCGCATTGCTATTAATTTATTTAACACTGAGTGAGATAAGAAATGGTAGTATTTAACACTGGGTGAGAGAAAAAATCGTAGTACTGGTTTTCGTAAAAACGTAATCAACAATGAAACTTTTCGTTTAGTTCCTTCGTTTTTATTACCAAAGCGTATATATGTACGAGGTGGCCTGAGCGCGCTTGGGACGAATGTTCCATCTAGCATGCACGGGCGGGTGGAGCAAGGTGCTCGGATGGTTCATTATAATAAACTGCCCGAGTATACTAGTACGTGTAAGTGCAGGGCACATGTTCGAACTGGTATAAGTAATACAAGGGTTTACATAAGTATTGTAGTTCGATATTTGTGACTGAGCGGTATTTCGATATAAGTTTAACGGTCCATTTACACATATATCCATTATTGAACATTCGTCATTTAATATAAAGACAAATAGATGATTCGTTTTTTTCACAATTCGTAAGCGTGTGAACATGCTCGTAGGAGTTTATAAATAAAACGATCCATAAACCACAATACTGGAAAAAGGACGAATCGTCTGCGGGTTAACCAGGTCGATGTGAAACTTTGATAATCGTCAAATTAACATGTTCAAGTGAGGGGATCGCAACGTTTTTTACTTAACTGTTTGGATATTTAATGAGTCGTGATACTAAAAAGGTTGAGAAACGATGGCATAGACAACCTTTTAGTTACGTCATGCACCGCTATATTACGTGCGCTACATAACAGTACCTCTTCCTTAGGAAACCATAGCTTAAATGCCGGCACCGTTATTTGACGATACGCTCACAGCCAACGCTCTTTAGGAAACCAACGCCATCTGGTTTGCATAGATACGCTTAGTGACGTCATCTACCGCTACATTACGGCCGCTAAATAACGGCATCGCTCTGTTGGGAAACCGTAATGTTAGTCTTATTTGAAGCATATGTCTGTCGATCGATATTTGAGCGATTTGATAGACTTGATACTTGTGAACGTATTGGTCTTAGGAAACGTCCATACTTGTGAGTCATATGTTGACCACACATATGTATATTGTGGTTACTTTTTTTTAGAACAATATTTAGTTTAACTAAACACGAGTTAGAGAATATTATCTCTAATGGGTTTTGCATATTGGACTATTAATAAAAGGCAAATATTAATGGAATCATAACGATTGCGACGATGACGCTTTGATTACTTAAATTCTATAAAACAATACAGATTAAAAAATCGTCCCATTATCTACCTTGATGAAACATGGTTCGATACACTGGAGATGCCAGCAAAAGGATGGGTAGATCAAGTAAGCCAAATCAAAGCCCCAATAAACAAGGAAAAAAGAATTACAATTTTACATGCTGTTTTTAAAACGAAAGAAGAGATGAAAATCAACCCAAGACTAAACAAATAATTTATATAAACTATTCACGTTTCTCTTTCTCGTAAAGAAATCGCTACGAACTTCCCGAACATCGCGATATATTTGACACATTTTAAATTGGAGATTGAGAAATTTTCAGTCAACCTTCTTACATTAACCATTTAAATTTAATTTATTTTATTTTTATTTAAAGGAAGGGGTGAGGAGAATTTGGGGAGAAGGGTTATAAAGAACCGGGGGAATTAATATGTTTATTTTTGGAGGGTGACTGAAATTTACCACTAAACACCAAATCACTTCTTTAATCTAGACGCGCGTTTCGCTAACTATGTTAGCATCATCAGGAGGTGACTAATCATCTCCTTCGAGTTTACTGAAGTAATCAAGAATTGCAATACATAGTAATACTGGCAAGTTATTTTCTTTTCGTCAGTTTAACCTTTGTTCTCTCTGACTTGGCCTGTCGATCTTCATTTTGTTTTGGCAATCGTTTCTACTGTACCCATTTTTGATTGCTCTCTAATCCATGTTAATGTCACCTTATATCTTAAAGATCTTATCCATATATCGTTGTTTGACTTAGAGTTTGTGGACTGTTTTTGAAGCTAGAGCTCTTTGCTAGCTCTGATACTAGAGCGTTTGCCTGATGCATAAGTAGGTATTCTCACACAAAGGTTTAACACTCTTACGTTCATCTTTATTGTTATATACTTGTTTCTTACTTCGCAGTCCTTCACTCAACCTACAATAGGATGTCCAGGTCAATCTTTGCTATGTCCAATGGCTGTTTAGATATGTTTATTTAAGGTTTTATTTTATTCTAAGTATACGTACTTCTAAACTTCTACTATTTGATTGTCCTGTTTTATCTTTTTTGTTTATTCTCTCATCTTCGAATGAAGATTTTAGTTTTACTCATTTACTCATCTGTTGAAATATTATGGATATGTTACACATAAGAATAAGATTAGAATATCATATCAAAAAAATCATTGATGTTAAATGTAAATATGTATGTATGGAAATCATTTTAAAGAAAAGTATTATAGATGATTTATTGTTGTAAATGTATTGTACAAGTTTGAGACCCTATTGTCCCTTTATATTATTTTTTTCCCACGGGAATTAAAGCACTTTCAGAACGAGTTTATATAATAAAATATATTGATGGTGATTAATTTTAGTATTATTTTATGACAAATTATATTAAAAATGTGCGAATTATATATGACAGTATAGCATGATCTTACAAAACAATATAATTAATTATGAAGGAGTTAGGCTCGATAATCCTTTGTGTCTGGTTCTTTTCAATACAGTGTAAAAAAAACAATTATCTAAGTAAACATTAAGAGAAGTGGTCTACATTAAATGTCAATAGGGATTTCATCGCTTACTGATCTTTTAGAGTTTCACATACCTCCTCGTTGTCTAAAATAATTTTATCTGTGGTTTGTTTCAGGATGTATTCAAATTTGATGTCAATCACTCAATCAAAACTGTAGCAATTTTACCTTTCTTTAAGAATTCATTATTAATTTTGGTTATGACCAATCATATACTACATATGATGAAAAAATAAGGGGACTTTATTTTTGTTTTAAACATTTGATAATTAGCTTGCTGTCCGTATCGATACAATCAATTGTTTTTAAATTTGGTATAACTATTCTTGATATGTGATAGAAGTTTCAAATAATTTCACCTGTTAAGTTTTTTGTAATTGTTAAATATTATTGTCGACAATTTATCAAGATCAATAATTTTATCGAGCAAAAAATTTACATTAAATTTTATCTAAAAATAAAATTTCTTGTGTAGATGCAAGGGGTACAACGACTTTAGTGATGGCAGAGAAGGAGTTGAAGATAAGATTCGTTCAAGAAGACCTTCCAGGTCAACCAATGAAAAAAACATCTCCAAAATCAAGGATCTTGTATTTTGTAATTAATATCCAGATTGGCAAAGAAATACCGTTCCACAAGCACTATATTCACGATATATGGAACCGTATGACTTTTTTCTATTCCTTCGATTGAAGACATTTTCCGAATACCGTTTTGAGTATATAGAAGCCATTCAGACAGTTTAAAACTAGTTTTTAATGTGAGTATAAAGCTGCTACAGAACTAGAATAAAAAACGTTAGAAGAAATGAACAGTTAGAGGAGATTACTTTGAAAAACAAGAATAAATGGTTAAATAAATCGTGTGCTTTGTGTTTTATTTGAAAAGACACCATCCTTTTTGATTATAGTAGTATTTTTGTATAGTTTATAGATTTCCAAGTTTTGTGGTATTATTTGGGAGCTTCATAAGGTTTCTGGGATTCCGGTAGTCATTTTTCGGTAGTCGTTTATTGTTAGAATATTTTGGTATCGCTTACTCTCTTCTTTGTTGTATTCTTAATTTGTAAATATCTGAAAACCAAAAACAGTGGATTTTGCTACGATCGACGATGAGTTGTATGTTGATATGAGTGGACATTTAAAGATGTTTTCATAGTGGGGATCATATTGTTTTGATTTTGGTCCGGGTCACTTTTGTATATTTTTAAATTTAAACCAATGAAAGGAAAGGGTTTCAGTATGATTTTGAATATCCAGCAGACTTCAACTATTATTTTTGTAGACGATTATTAACAATAAAGAAATAGCGCTTCCGATATTGTATAAGCTCACAGGAAGTTTCCCTTGGATTTAAATTATTCAAATCTATGTTTGGAAGCAAGAATACAAAAAGATAGAAGAGATTTACAAGGAAAGCGATTGAGAATGAGGCAAGAAGGGAAGGCTATACGAGGACGGAATACCCCCATTCCGTGAGAAGATGATGATGAAGCAGAAATTTAATATTCAAGGTGCGTCTCACTGAAAACAGGACTTTTTAAAAATAGCCATTTCTAGTGGCGCCATCTTTTGACGCAGAAAGTGTTGGAAAGCGTTGGTGCATCCTTCACTGACGTTCTGGCACAATTTTATGACATTCGGATTACTAGAAGCCAAGTTATCGCGCTTAAAGTATCAGTATGTTTACACCATCGGTCAAAAAATTAACACCGAATATAGAGCATTTTAATTAATAAAACAAGAGTATGGTTGGATTGTTTGGAGAGGATTGTTTATCTTGTAGCAAAGTTTACAAGTGGTTTAAACAATTCAAAGAAAGTCCTGAGGACATCAAGGACGACGAACATCCTGCTGTGAAAAAATCCGTATTTACTCAAAATAACATTGAAATTGATTTTGCGTAATTTCCTAAAAAAATCAACCAAGATCTTCATTGCGATATATGGAAATTGAATTGAACATCTTCAAAGATCCAATTCATCGCATTTTGACCGATCATTTGAGACTTCGGAAGGTATGTGCACGTTTTGTTCCACACAAATTGTCTGACGACCAAAAATTCCTCCGAATTGTTGCAAGGACTTGATTAAAGAGTCGAAAAAAGACAAAAACTTCAGGTACAGCATTGTTACTGGTCAAATTATTAGTTGCTGGCCAAATCGGAAGAAAAGCCATCTCGAGAAGTTAAAAATCAAAACAATGATTTGTGTCTTCGATTCGGAGGGTGGTTGACAAGAAGTTCGAAACAATCAATGCTGTTTTATCTTGGTGTTTTGAAGCGTCTGTTGTTTCGTATTCGTCGTGTGCAGCCACAATACCGCCAACAAGACAGCTAGAGCTTGTTGCACGATAATGCGCAGTCCCATCGCTCGACCCTTATCCCTAATTTTTTTACCAATAATGGTTTTTTTACCAATTTTTTACCATTCCATTTTAACCATCAATCATTCACCATACTCGCTTGATTTGGCTTACTGCGACTTCTACCTCGTCGAAAAACTTTATTTGCCGATGAAAGCACAGCGTTTTGCCGACAATAAGCCATTCAAAAGGCGTGAACTGCCATCCTGAAGGACATATCATTGACCGAGATCAAAAATTGATTCGTCCACCTAATTGGCCATGCAAAACGTTGTATTGACGCGTAAGGAGACTATTTTGAATAAAAATAATGATTTTTGTCGAAAAAATATGTATTTGTGTTTTTTTTTGATAGAGTTCTGTTTTCCATAAGACGCACCTTGTATAATAGCACCATAATAAAAAATATAATACTGTATACATCGGAGGCATGGAGAGATTTGTCGAAGCAGACAAAATAATGACGATTAAAAAGATCTGGTAGAATATCAAGGTTAGATAGAGCAATAAATGACCAAGTTAAATAGATAATTGGCATGAGGGAAACAAGGTCGTAGAAAAACAACAACTTATCTGGTGCCGACCATATGAGAAGGATATTAGACCATCGACTGTCGAAATTGGCTCTCGATTAGGTTCCACCGGAGAGACGATAACAGGATAGATCCATAAAATTCTAGAATGAGGGAATCGAGAGAGCAGTAAGCGAGAGAAATCTGCCCGAAAATCAGTAGCACATGAGGGAGAGTCGGAGAAAGGGACAGATGATCGGATAACATCGTCAACCGGTTTGAAATCGATCCTATATATATTCTTTTCGCATAAATCACTTTCTTTATCATAAATTGTATACTATATATATATATATATATATATATATATATATATATATATATATATATATATATATATATATATATATATATATTATTATTCACGTATGGGCCCTAGTGGACCACGCGAAGTACAATTAGAGGTGTTTGTTGTTGTCAGCCCTCCTTTGTGCCATACTAATTTCATTCTTTCGCTATGAGCTTTTTTCCTTTCGTCAGACCAAGTTGTTCCAGTCTTACACTCCAGTTCCAGTCTACATTTTTCACTCTGCCCAACCTTCCACACATTAACCTTGTGTCTGAAACAGCCTCTATCCTGAATTTCACTTTGTGTAATATTTGCTGATCTTAGGTCCTCTTTAATTGCAGCAATCCATTTAATTATTTCTACTTTAGCTCTACTCCTGTTTTCATAAAATTCGACTATTTGTCTAGTTAACCTACTCGGATTCATCCGTTTTATGTGTCCGTAAAACTTAAGTCTTCTTTTTCTCATATCGCTATGTATATCTGTGTATTGTTTGATTTTTTTGTTTTCTCGAAGTCGGTATGTTGTGCTATTTATTTGTTTGGGGCCTAGGATTTTTCTTACGATTTTTCTTTCCTTCTTTTCAATGTCCTCGATGTCCTTCTTTCTATTCAAAATGAGCGTTTCTGCAGCATATAGACATTCTGGCTTAATAACTGTGTTGTAATGTCTCAGTTTTGTGTTTTTAGATAGGCAATTTTTGTGTAAGTCTCAATGCCGTCTCCATTTTTTGACATCTACCCTTATTGGCCGCTTTTTCCAACCCATTTTCCATGATTACTTCACCCAAATACTTCAATTGAGAGACTCGTCTGATGTTACCATATTTTGTTTTTAGAAATGGCGTTCTTAGTCTGTTGCAGGTCATGAATTGTGTCTTTTCAAAGGAAATTTGAAGTCCTACATTTTCTACATTTCCTGCTGTTTCTTTTAGAATTTCAATCTGTTTCTGTGCCGTTAATACATCTTGAGCTAAAATTGCTAGATCATCAGCAAATGCCAGACAATCAATTTTGATGTTGGTTCTCCCCAGTTTAATGGGCTGGTCAATATTCAGGGCCGACTTTTTTTCACGCCACTCCTGTATTACTTTTTCTAGAACACATTTAAATAAGAATGGCGAGAGTCCATCCCCTTGTCTCACTCCAGTTTTAATTTCGAAGGGCTCTGAGATCTCACCCATGAATTTAACTTTTCACCTTGTGTTAGTTAACGTTGCTGTAATAATTGCTAGCGTTTTCAGATCTAGTCCTTGTTCTTTCAAGATTCGGAATAAAGATTCGCAGTCAATAGAATCATATGCTTTTTTGAAATCCACAAATGTACAGACGAGATTTTTATTGTATAGTTTTTAAGATATCTTAGAATCAACTTCAGATTCAGGATCTGTTCAGGGCAGGATCTGCCCTGATCTGTATATATATATATATATATATATATATATATATATATATATATATATATATATATATATATATATATATATATATATATATACAAATATATATATATATATATATATATATATATATATATATATATATATATATATATATATATATATATATATATATATATATATGCATTATCTATTAATTATTTTGAGTACTGTTGATAACGCTTAATTACCTTGAACAATTACTTACTGAACAACGCAAATTAATTCATTTCAGTAATAGCTTGAGTTCACATTATAAATGTTAAGTGATATGTTTTCACGGACTAGTAACACTTTTAATATCATAATCATTATTCTAAAAATACCAGTGGTTTTTAGTAAACATGTTTTTCATTAAAATAATCAAATTTATTGGAAATGTGGTTTATTTTTTGTATGAAAAAACAATGAACATGGTAAAAATGTATGTAATAAGCTTTAAGCTTAATATGAAATGAAAATTGCATATGTAAACATTATGGGGTATTATTAAGGACCTCTGATATGTTGTCTTCAGGCACTTTGGTGTTTTCGTCTAAGGTTTTCAGGGTCCCAATGATGTCGTCGGCCAGTGCATACATTTCTTCTACAGTCTATAAAAGAAATTCTTAAACAGTTATTCATAGTATACATATCTATATAATTAAACAATGAATGAAGAGTTTACACAACTTTTTTAAAACATATGAAGATGATATTAATTCTACATCTTGTGTTAGTAATACACCATAAAATATTCTGCAGATGATACGAGGGTTGCTATATATTTATTCGGAATTGGCAACAATGGGGTTACTAGGCGCCATCCGACATATACATTGTCGACTGTATACGTACTCAGAACATTTTGTCATACCGGCACTATTTATATTGTTTAGTGACTTGAAAATTTCATCTCATTTAAAAAATTGAATTAACTCGAGTGAATTTTCGTCCGATGATTTACTACGATTTTCGACATGGATTATCTCAACAACAATGCCTTGATCAACTCACGTCGACTTTTGACGATGAAGCACCATCTAAAACCACTGTATATCACTGGTTTAGTGAATTCAATCATGCCCATTATTTGCTCAAGGACGAATTTAAAGGAGGTCATCCAAAATCGGTTGTTGTGCCAGAAAACATCGATACTATGCGCGAACTGATAAATCAAGATCATCATGTGGCATACCGCCAGATTGAGGTACTCCTGGGTATTAGTATGACAAGCATACACAAGCTTTTACATGGTCATTTAGCCGTGAAAGCGATTTGTGCTCGTTGGATTCCAAATAATTTAACGATCGCTCAAAAAAAGGCTCGTGTCGGTTGGTGCAAAAAAATGCTCAAAAAATACAATCGTGGTGCGTCAAAAGCCGTGTATAACATCTGCACAGGTGACGAATCTTGGATCTATGCGTATGAGTCCTAAAATAAACAGCAGTCGACTGTATGGGTCTTTCAAAATAAACCAGACCCAACAAAAGTTGTTCGCGCAAGAAGCACTTTGCAGTAAATGGTCGCCTGTTTTTTTTTTGATAAATGAGCATGTGGCCACAATGCTATTAGAGAGTCGTAGAATGGTCAATTCTGAATGGTGTTCAACCATTTGTTTTTCAGAAGTCTTTGAAGATATTAAGAAAAAATAACCAGCGACACAGGATCATTCTTCACTATGATAACGCAAGCTTTCATACGTCGGATTGAAAGTACGTCGTACAGTCCTGATTTGGCACCCAATGATTTCTTTTTGTTCCCGCCCGTGAAGTAAATTACGCGCTCAACCATTTTCGATGCCAGAAGAAGCGGTTGACGCGTTTAAAATACATGTTTTGGATATACCTGAATCGGATTAGAAAAAGTGCTATGAAAATTGGTTCAAACGTATGCAAAAGTGTATCGATCATCGCGGAGAATATTTAGAAAAACAATAAAACCATTTTCAATGATAAATATTTGTTTAATTTATTATTCCGGATACATAAATAGCAACCATTGTATTCCTTCCATTGGCCCAATTGGGCAATTCAGTAAACTCAGATATCAGATATAATAAGATTGGTCGATTTCCAGTTTTAAACAAAGAAAAATTAAAGCTGTTAAAGATATCTTGTGTCAATGTTGCTTTTATTTGTTTATTTATTTGAACAATGACATGTGGATTTATTTTATGTACTGTATTATTAAGAATAATAATGCGTTTCTGTTCGCCAACATATTTTCTTACATTGTCCTACCGCCGTTTTTGATTTACCTCTTTTTCTAATCGCCTATTTTTAATTCATGATTATCCTAGAAATTTGGTTTTCTGGCATTCTCGCCCAAGGATCCGCCCATCTGAGTCGCTGAACCGTTACAGTCTACAATATATAGATGTTTGTATAATTGCTTGTGGTCGAAGGTATACTTGGCTTTCCAATATCCATTAGTATTACCCTTTCAAATATTGCATCTGTTCTGGTTTCTTAGTAAACATTCACGTCTCGCAGCCATAAGTGATTAGTTTACTAACAGGATTGAGTGTTTATAGATCTTAACTTTCGTGTTTCTTTTTATACTTTTACTCCTTAGAACAGAACATTACCCTTCATATATACGATTTCTGATATTTCCTGTGATATCGTTTTCGCCTAGTTTGCTTTCTAGATAGGTTAATTCCTTCGCAAATGGCCCTTTTTTAATTTCTTTTCTTATATTATTACTCCATATTCCTCTTGGTCTTTCCTTTTTCTCTTTCTCCTGTCTCTTTGCTTTATATATTTCTTCATGACTTTTTCTTAATTTCCTTTCTGCAAACATTTCTGATTACTTCATCTTTATAAATTCTATATTTAATTTTTCTTCTAATTTTCTTTTTTATGTCTATGTCCAATGTCCATTCTTTACTTCCAGGTATTATGGTTGGTCTTTTAAACTTTTTAACGACTTCAGTCTTAGCTTCTAGTGTACTTGCTTTTTTCGAAAAATACATTTCATTGCATTAAATATTTTTTCTTATTTTTCTAATTTGTCATTTAATTCTTGATATAGTCTTCCATTTTCTTCTAGTACTGACTCGATGGTTCTTATTCTTTAATTAACTGTTAACTTATTCGGCTAGTTTTCCCTTCATAATAAAACTATGCATTATATTTTTAGCCGAACTAACCGTACTTTTCTGTTTATTGATATTCATATTCTTTTTGGTTTTATGTATCAGACTCAGTTTTTATTGTAGATTTTCTTCAGTTTCTACTATCCACCTTCAGTTTCTACATTGATATTTTCGTTTTCTTTGAAGCTTCATTTAATACTACTGAAAATAGTATTGCACTTTTTACATCTCTTTATTTTACTCTAATTTCTATGGAACAAGGTTCAAATTCCTTATTGTTTGCTTCGACTACGTTTATTAGGAATCTTTTTTATTTAAAAATAATAGGAATTTTATGGAATAATAATTTTAGTTCTTAAGCTATTAAATAGAACGAACACGATTCTTAAACAGAATTCTTAAACAGAAGGAATACAGAGAATGAACCAATTAACTAAGAAAAAATCAAAATAGTTCTAGAATAGTAATATAAACTAATATATCGTAACAACAGTGAGGATAAGTGAGAAAAGTAAGGGTCAATAATTGAAGATATACTCTTTTTGTAAAATGTAATAAGCATGCATGAGGAGCTGTTTCTATTCCATTATTTGTAAAATACCCAAAGAATGTGGCTGTAATTAAAAATCGCGATGACCAGCGAGCAATAATAATACAATTGAAAATTAATTTCTGTTTATGGCACATATTTCATCCGAGCGAAATATTCGAAAATATTATTCCGTCTCGGTGACTAATATGATTCATCATTGTTATATCCGCATCGTATTTTCTGCCCATAAAAAACACGCGTTCGGACTTTTACTAGCGTTTGGGTAGGTGGTTGATTACCCTTTGTCTTTCCTCTAAAAAATCGTGCTTTTATCTAAACTGCATACAAATATAATTTATCGTGAAGCAATGGATTATCAATCGACTCTATCGTAAAATTTTCATTCCGTTTCTAAAACACCTTTTTTGAAAATATAGATTTTGTTACAAGAAACTTGTTTTAAAGCAAAAGAAACATTTTTGGGCAAATGTTTTGATATATTCAAATGATTGAAATCAGTGGTAATTCCCTGAGTAAATTCTAAATTGAAAAAAACTGGTGGTTTTGTTGTGATAAAATCATTCTTTGTCTTGTTCTTGTTCAGTCTTGTTTTTTCGACATGCTTAAGATATGTGAAGAAGCTTTTAACCAGATTATGTTGCAGGAATCAGAAGAGTGAAAAATTTGAGGGAGCAAGTCTGGAGAATACGCCATTTCCAGAGTTATTTGAGCTATATGTGGCGGTGCGTTGTCCTGAAGCAAAATGATTTTCCTTTTCCCCTTGCCAGAATAAAGCTTATTTTCTTCTAGTGCTCAACTCATAATGCACGACGTCCAGCTAATCGCATCATATACCCAGTAACACCTTTTTGGTATCTATATTAGGGTTTTGCGCTACAGGTTGATGTCACATCAGGATTAACCCATAATCTTCGTTTCTTTGGGTTATAGTAGAGGATTATTTCTTCATTATAGTTCTTATACAGGAAGTTCTTCTTGAATTTGAAATTGAATCTTTCAGTTTATGGTCGCGTCAACAACTGAGGCTATTTGGCAGCCCGTAAAGAGTATATAACAGCAAGAATTCTAGAACGAATTAGTAAATTTATGAGCATAATAAATAGTGTACATATAAAAAGCTATATGGATAAAACTGTATATGGGCATACGACAAATTGAATTTAAATGATCTTTTACGTTAATAATTAACCGGGAGTCAAACATGGAATAGAGCTCAAACTATACATTAAGAGTAGAATAATAGAAATGTGTAAGGGAGTAGTTATATCAGTGGAAAGTAGGAAGAAGTGGAAGGTACCTGGGGAGTCCATGTCTTTACGCAAGTATATAGCGAAGTAATGATATAAGACAGTAATGATATAACAACATTAAATTATCTACTTTAATACTCAGCTGTGCTCGTATTCAGGGCTAGTATCAGAAAGACAATTTCCCATAACCAACTTACGCTTCACCTTCATCCCTGAAACAACATCCTTTCTGCCGAACTTGCAACACTTTAGAGAATTTATCTCCTACAACTTTTTTTCCCTCATAAAGATGTTTTGACTCTCTGAGCTCCTTTGAGAGTTGCTTTCTCACTTCACTGGTGAGTTGCATTTGTTACCTCTATTAAGAAGGTCAATCAGATAGTTGAATTGATAATATCCCAATAAAACGTAATAATTTATGGTATACTTCATGTTAGCAAACATATAGAAGAAAAAAATAGAACGCCGAAGGGTGGTGGAGCAAAAAAAGGCATGATTGCATCAAATAAACTATTTTTGAGTTTGATTAAAAGTGCGCTAACTTTTTAATGGGGTTATGTTTTATAGTTAAGTTTATGGTTAAGTTATGGGTTTCCTATGAACATAGGGGACCCCATAACTCTCTTTTTGAATTGTCTCTAGTTTGTGTAAACATTTAGAAATGACCTGTGATATAGCTCTGATTGTCGGAGCTCTAGCACTGTACAATAAGAATTTTCTTATAGTAGTGCCTCTTGTAATTAATCAACCTTCACTCTTTTTGGCTCTCCCGGACATTCTTCACCATTAAAGTCAAAATTTCCAGATTGCAATTGCTGGAACGACTTCTTACAAGTACTGAATGAAAAAGTATTAACACCTAAACCGCCGTATTGAGCTCCCTGAGCTTCCGCAACGTTTTTTTTTCAGTTGAAAGGCGACATCATTCATTTTCATTGCAGTTGTTATTTTGTAATATACTATTAGTAATATAATTGTTGTAATGTATTGTTTGTAATATAATCTTCCCGTTTACCTCACATTCCATCAACCTCTTAACCAACGAGCTTCTGTAATTCAGTTTATCGTATTCTTCTGAGGGTAACATGTAACCCTTTTCGACGTCTTCGTCTTCCGTCGACTCCAGATGGCGTTCAACTGGATGGCACAGTTTCTCTCCAGGTAGTCTAAACACATGACCTGATTCTATGGACAGACCTGATGGAGGATCCGGTGTGTCGTCCCAATACAAGTAAGTCGGAATTTTCACTTTGTAGATCTTGATCTGAAATATAATTATTTTTAGCGAAATGTCAATTTGAACTTTAAAATCTGGAGAATAATATGGTGTCTATCATAAACAGTTTTTATTGGGTTGGTGTAAAATTTGTCCCATTTTTTTTGAGAAAAAGAAACATTTAATTTATAAAAAATGTAATTTAATCAATATAGTATATATCGTTCGGTTCGATGACCTTCCTCCATCTTTCTAGTAGCTCCATAGTTACGGCCTCATAGAAGTTCTGAGGTTTCTGGCTAAAGAACTAATCCAGGTGATATTTCAACTATTCCAAGGAAGTAACATTTTTACTATCTAAGTTGTTTTGAAGCGATCTAAATAAATGGTAGTCGGAGAGGACAAGACCGGGGCAGTATGGCGCATGGACTAAAGCATCCGAGTCAAGTTGTAAAAGTTTGTGTCGGGTGGCCAAAGACGCGTGTGGTTTAACATTGTCTCGCAGGAATACAATACTCTTTCTGTTGGCTAATCAAGCGGTTTCTTGTAGACTGCTCGCTTTTATTCACTTAGTTGTAAACAGTATTTCTCTGAATTAAGTTTTCCCCTACAGATTCCCTCCCAGTCCCTCTAGAAGTACACCATTACCTTCCTCAGATGTAACCTAGCTTTTGCGCTGGTTGAAGCGGCTTACAGCATGCGTTTTGCGCTTTTACCATGATTTCTTATATTTAACGTTTTTTTTTATTTATTTGGGTTTTTCGCCACGATTTAAAACTCAAAAAATATTAAAAATGCCTGTTCTTATGTAAATAAAGAATCACTGGGTAAAACAAAAACCAAACGGAGACAAATTTCTCAGTGATTCTTTTTTGTAATAAATTTGCCTAACGAACAAAATTTTAAAAATATAAAAATGTTTTAAAAAAATTCTGAATATATAGGACAATTGACAATGACAATCATTGACAATCATTGACATACACACAAATATATTTACTTCCTATCTTTTTAGAATTAATAGAAATTAATATAGTTTATTTTTAGATTCGTTTTGAAAACGGGCATAGAATACTTTCCGAAACCTTAACAGTAAAAATTTGTATATTTTTTTAGAACATTTTTGTATGATTAAAATTTTCTTCGTTAGGCAAATTTATTACAAAAAAAAATCACTGAGAAATTTGTCTCCGTAAGGTTTTTACCCAGTGATTCTTTATTTACATAAGAACAGATATTTTTGATGTTTTTTGAGTTTTAGATCGTGGCGAGAAACCCAATTAAAGAAAAAAATATATGAACACCCACAATCATTCAGACATTATTTATGTTTAACGTTATTATACATAATACATTCATCACCTCTAACCATCCACTTTAAAAATTGATCAATTTTTTTGCACTTCAATAGAGAGTTACTAGGAAAAATTCTCTATCACTTTTTTTCCGTTAGTTAATGCACCATACATTCATTTATTATACTAGCCATTCCAAGTTGATGTAATCGGCTTGACGCTGTTGATAGGTTGACTCCAAGAATTTTTTGATCTCTTGAGTTATTCAATGCCGATCACTTTCAATTAGCCCCAAAATTTTGTTACCGCCAGCTTCGGACAGTTATTTAGAACGTGGCCTATAGATAAGACTAAAAATATTTTCACAAAACTTTCTGAATCACTCACGGCACTTGGAATTGTCAACGGCACCCTCACTGTACACAGCATATATATTTTTTTGAGTATGCGAAGCATTCTTGCTTTTTCCGACCTAAAAAGCATACTATATCAAAAATGCTCATCATTTTTGGGCTTAAAAAAATTAAAAAAAAAACCATCATTTTTTAATCAGAACTTTCATCTGTGAAGTAGTAGTCGTTTAAAAACTTCGATTTTGCGTTGCAATGCCGTCTAGCGACAAAAACAGGATGAACTTTTGCTTTTCCCACCCAATAATAAGATTTCTGCGCAAGTGTCCCCAATTAAATAAATATTATGATTGTAGCTTGTTGATTTTATTCGAAAGTGACGTATTACTATTCCCTTACTACACTAAGCGAAATCTTATTTGTTCTTTTTTCAGAAATTGTATTTACCTTAGCCCTTCGCTCTGCAATCAAACGGTTGCAATAATTCTCTATCAGCATGATCGGATGACGGGCCATTTCGGGAGGCGCCTGATCCAGTGGTATTTTTCCAATGAGCACTAGATTTTTTACTCTCTCCATCTCTTCTTCCTGTAAAATAAACGAATAATGTAATTAATTTTTTTAGGCAAATATTTTGTTTTGAGCAAAAAAATCGTTTAAAACTTGATCGAAGAAAGACCAAAAGAAATAAAAGTTTTGTAACTTTTTAAGATATTGTTCCATTTATTTTTTAATTGGAAAACTTTGATTGGTTTTAATGATGGAAAAAAAAGGATTCTCTTTGATTTATACAGAAAAATTACTGTCAATTAATAAGATTAATATAGAGTTCTTTAACCTTACTCCCGGGCATAACTAATATGTTGTATTGTAAAATGTATCAATGTAAAGGAAGAATAATACTTGTTTAAAATCAGAAATATGTAATTTTTTTGTATACTATCAAAAATAAATGGAAATCAATCATAGAATATTTTCAGAAAATATTAAAAGATTAGATTAATAAAAAATAATATACGCAAAATAATATTCTGTAAAGTTTTAGGTTCGGCTGGATTAGTTTGATGAAATAGATTAAAGTCACTTTTAGAGGAATTAGAGGAGGATTTAACATCGGAGTGAAAAATGAACATTGCTTCAGAAGTATTGCAGGAAAACAGACATTGCACGAAACAACTAGTAACAATAGAAACGGACTATGTAATTTGGCAAACAAACATTTCATAGATAATTAACAAAGTCGCAATATTGCAAAATAAATATTAAAAATGGTTTGTGGAAAAAAAATACAAAAGCTAAAATATAGATGACCTGTTAGTATCAATAAAGATGTATTTAAGGGTGGTGGA
Organism: Cosmopolites sordidus; assembly: GCA_031761425.1. Taxonomy (NCBI): domain Eukaryota; kingdom Metazoa; phylum Arthropoda; class Insecta; order Coleoptera; family Curculionidae; genus Cosmopolites; species Cosmopolites sordidus. The sequence goes on from JARFXV010001437.1 coordinate 241,537, forward strand.
GCACAGATTGGAAATTGGAAAAAAAACTGGAGGTTAGAGATAAAGAATATGAGTTTACGAAATAAATAAAAAAGGATATAAATAAGCAAAGATTAATATCTAACAATTTCCACTATATTTAAAATTGTATATATATAATAATTGTTTCGACACAAAGTGCCTTTTTCAAATATAAACTATGCTAAACTAACAGTGAGAAAAGAAATTACTACCTAAAGTGTCTATCGACCTAATAATACCAAAAAACATGATAGTGGGGAAATACATTTTTTGTCAACGTCTAGGAGGGCAATAGAAGTTTAATAATGAGGAACCATTCAAGTCTAGCTGGTCATTTAGCAAAATATCCAAATGTTTTCTTTTATTAATTTCTAGGCTCTCTAAAATATTTAATTTTTTAGATTCATTTTCATTATGTAATATTTTAAAATTATCATTGAATAAATTTGACAATCCCTTTAAGCGGGCTTTTCAAATGATCATTTCTTGGTACTTTTTTTATAGAATGCATATCAATGAGTACCAAAACAAAAAGCTTTCAAATTACTTGGGAGTACATAAGAAGATGTAAATGCAGTAGATAGGGTAGTACTGGGAGGAAGCAATAAAGAAACAAAAAAATTCTAGGAAAATGTTAAAAAGATAATATTTATGAGGTATAAAGAAAATACAATTGTAACAGAATATACGAAAATAACGTAAATGAAAAGAATAAAATTAATGATTACAAATTATTGATTATCTAGAGCAGGGGTCTTATACCTTTTGTTATCCGAGGGCCAGATCTGGGTATCCCTGTCGACCCACGGGCGCAATATATATATATATATATATATATATATATATATATATATATATATATATATATATATATATATATATATCACGGGCGTAGCCAAGGGGGGGTTTTGGGGGTTCAAACCCGCCACCCCCCGAAATAAGCCAAATATTACCTAATATTATACCGAAAAAATACGAAGAGTGAAGAGAGTTAAATTATTACATTTGAATTGAATATATATCCGAATAAATATGTCGTAATTTTTCCGATGAATATATAGAGATTAAATTACATGTAAATATATTTTTGTTGTTTTATTTACTTCAAACTAAACCCCCCCCCAAAACTAAATCCTGGCTACGCCCGTGATATATATATATATATATATATATATATATATATATATATATATATATATATATATATATATATATTTTTTTTTTTTTTTGACTCCGAAATAATTAATCAATTTTATGCACATTGGTCATTTGGTGTCCAATTTTATTTGGTACTAGGAAGAGTTGTAATACAATGATCATTAGGCAAGCGAGTAAAACAGAAACTTAATATCAATAAAAAAGTGAAATGTTTGAATATTCCAATTTTTTGGATATATATATATATATTTATATATATATATATATATATATATATATATATATATATATATATATATATATATATATATATATATATATATATATATATATATATATATATCTGACATTTAAAATTTAAGGTAACTTAAGACTTTAGGTACAAAAAAAAACACTTTAATGACATTTTCGGCATTGTTTATTTTTAACAAGTTTCGCAATGTTTGGTCTTACCTTCTTCGACGTAACAATATGAAGACTATTTTCAAGATTGTCCATTATTCCTGACTTATTTTTTGATTTGACATGTTTCATTCGAGAAAATTACTGCTCACATACATAAGTGCTTCCAAATAGTGACATCATCTTCTGAGCATGAGGTCGAATACTTAAAAATGTATTTTTGTCAATATATTTGGATTAAAAATCAAAAAGGCCCAAGTTGTATTTTCCTTTTAATTTACTATTCAACTGCAGATCTATGAGTTCAATTTGTAAATGTCGTGGAACATCTTCAAGAGATACACTGAAATGTATCGCGGACAAATTTATTAAATTTTCATTTTCCCTGAAGTCCTGAAATCTTGAAGTAAATCCTTCCTGTAAATCAGTTATTGTGGATATATATTTGTCCACCTCGCTACAATTACAATTTGACAAGTCCGAAAAGTGCGTGAAATCTTTTTTCTAAAGCTGCATTTTTCACAAATTGAATTTGGCTTCAAAGGATTTTATATTGTCAAGTTGTTTATAAAGTTTTCATTGCCTTATAGTTGTCCACTCAACTCGTTCAGATGTAATCAGATCAGTCAAGAAGCGAAAATCACTGAGCCATTCTTGGTTATCGAAGAGGGCAGCATGTTTTTCCTTGACAACGTTTTTGTTCCAATGTTCCAGAAACGTTTTAATTGATTTTTTGCAACATTTTTTCTCTACTAAGCTAACGAAAATCTGAGAACTAAACAATATCCTCCCATTAATATCGGACAAAAAATTTTGAAATTATCGATGGTTAAGTCCTCGAGACCTCATGAAATTTGCCATCTTTATAATTTCTTTTATATCATGGTCAAAATATATTTTTTGGCACATACATTTTGTTGATGTATAATGCAATGACATTACATTAAATTTAAGTCAATTGGACTTTTTTATTAAGGTTGCAAATCCTTAATTTTTACCTACCAAGCTGGCGCCATCTGTTATTATGCCTGATAGTTTTATAAGGTCAATATTGTATCGATTCAATAGCATAATGGCTTTTGAAAATGTCTGCTCCCTTCGTTCCTTTCATAGGATATAGGACAGCCAGTTCTGTAGTTTAAAAATTATGATCGATGCCACCGATGAAAATTGTCAACTGGGCTGTATCTATTTTATTAGTACTTTCATCAATCGCGACAGAGTAAAAAACAAATTTAGACGCTCGATTTTTAAGAGAATTTTCTATGTCTTCTGATAACTCTTCAATAATTCTAGAAACTGTTGCTCCTGATAGACTAATTTTAAAGAAAATGTGTTTTTGCGATGGACATAAAACTTCTGCAGCTGATCCATGCATTCTTATATAAATTCGCCAACCACCAGTGTCCAACGGAACAGTGTAGTTTTCGCACGACTACTCGCTATTCGCTTAGAGCACCGTAATAATATTAATAACACGGAGCCGTTACCCATTATTATTGATGCCCCTATCACAATAATTTAAATGATTAACGACAACTACATGAGTGTAAGCCAGTATTAACCATGTCAACTTTTTTAAACGGAGTTAAAAACTTGAGACTTAGATTTTTAGTTCTAGACTGTTCTTTGCAAGTTGTTTTTTTCCAGTTCTGGAGATCTTATTACGTAGTTTATTTTGTTTAAATATTTTTCTACCTTTCTTTCCGTATATATATATGAATATATATATATATATATATATATATATATATATATATATATATATATATATATATATATATATATATATATATATATATATATATATATATTAATATATATATATATATATATATATATATATATATATATATATATATATATATATATATATATATTAGGGTTGTCGTTAAAAATTATTCTTTTTCCGACGCCCTAAAAAACCTTCCTTTTGATGAAAAAATACGGGGGAATTTTTTTTAACAAAAATAACACGTGCCTCAAGACGATCTAAGTTAATTTTTTGATAACATCGTAGATTTTTGTAAGTATCTCTTAAAGTATACGGATTTGAGAAAAAGATGTAAAGGCAATTTTGTGGCAAATTAAATTCTCTATAAAAAAATCCTTTCCATTTTCTTCATAAAATTCATATTTATGGAGATATTCTCAATAATAAATTCATTAACTCCATACAGTCAACATTTTAAGACCTACAAACGTCATTTTTTCTGAAATATAAAAAAAAATTAACTTAAGTAGAATTTACAATTATTTATTTAATGATATCTAGTTAATAACGACTAAGGCATAATTAATGTCATTAATTTTATCTCAAAATTATAAAATACAAATTTATTTGTTATAAACATTTAATAAATCTGTAAGGCATTAATTATGCCTCAGTATTAAAACTAAGTTGTAACTAGATATCCTTAAATAAATAATTATAAATTCTACTTAAATTACATTTTTTTTTAATTTTTCAGAAAAAATGACGTTTGTAGGTCTTACAATGTTTGAAAATACACAGTGTGCAAGTATGGAATATTAAAAATATTCAAAAACAAGGAACAAAAAAATCTTGTATTCCACGTAAAATTCTCAATCCTTCAGTCGCTATCAAATGCCAACAAGTATCTCCCGAGACCGGTTTCTGGCCTTAAGCCGAGGTAACTGTCGGGGTTCGAGTTGTACGTTCGAAAGCAACTGAAATATTGACCAGGGTCTTGATCATATTAATCGGCCAAATCGGATGAAGGCAGCATAGAAATGCAGCTTACGCCATCCGGTGGTTCGTAACAGTACTACTGTCTGAAACCGTTCGGATCCAAGCCTAGGCCCTATATTCAAGTACCAGATATGCATGAAAATACACAGGTGGCAAGTGGAGAATATTCAAAAAACAAGGAAAAGTTATGAGTTATTTTTTACTTTAAAAATTCTAATGGATATTTATTTTAGACAAACCCAACTAGAAACAGCTCAACCACGTAACCCAATTGAAGGTGGAAGCGTGATGTTTGGAGTGGTATTATAGGGGTAAACGGACACCTTTACTGGTCCTGGAGAGAAGAGTCACTGGTGCTTCTGTACATTGAGGAAGTTTTGTATTTTGTTGTGCGTCTGTTTCGAGGCGCAGTGGGCGACGGAATAGTTGTTTATAGATGACAACGCACCTTCTCATCGAACAGCAAAGGTATAAAATTTTCTTGTAGAGGAGGGAATAACCAAGTTAGGATGGCCAACAAATTTCCCTGACATAAATGTTATTGAACATGTTTGGGACATTCTGAAAACACGCATTAAGAAACGAAACAATCTTCCCCTTACCTCGCTAGAATTAAAAGATGCTGCTCGTAAAGACTGGGAGAGAAGTCCACAAACCCAAAATGATCATTTAATCGACAGCATGCCAAATCGCCTACAGACATGCAAACAGATCCAAGGAGGAACTACTGCTTATTAGTTTTATTGAAAGTAGTTTTTTTATTTTGAAATGACTTTTTAAGGTAATTAATTACAAATTTAAGGCAATCGGTACATTGTAATTTTCTCCAAAATAATTAATCAATTTTACGTACATTGCTCATTTGGTGTCGAGTTCTATTTGGTACCAGCAAGAGTAGTAATACAATGATGATTACGCAAGCGAGTAAAACAGAAACTTAATATCAATAAAAAAGTGAAACGTTTGAATATTCCAAATTTTTGGACATATATATATATATATATATATATATATATATATATATATATATATATATATATATATATATATATATATATATATTTATGTATGTATAAAGCCGAAGAAACATGCCAAGATATTGCCAGAATCCTTCGTTGTTCCAAACCCCCGAAATCTAATCTTCCGTCGGACCAAAAACATACCTTACTTGAGTTACGCAGAAATTCAGACGTAACAATTTTTCCAGCCGATAAAGGGAATGCCACGACCATACTTAATACTGTTGACTATGAAATCAAAATATCTGATCTGTTAGGGAGTGCAGACTATAAGCAAATTCCTAACGACCCTACAACATATCTAGAGAAGAAAACACGTTCTGTCATCAATAATTCTAATCTTCTTTCAGATGATAAAAAGGCTTTAATACCTCGCGAAAAATCTTCTCGTATCAGAAAAATGTACGGTCCTCCAAAAATCCATAAAACTGACATTCCTCTTCGTACCATTGTCAGCGTATATCGTTCATCAGCTCACAAATTAGTAAGATATTTAGCGAAAACTCTACAGCCGCCCGTGGAAAAATCAACGTCCTACATCAAAAATTCGTCTCATTTCATTGAGCTTCTTCAAAGGCACAGTATATCCGAAAGTGACATTCTTGTTAATTTTGATATTGTCTCGCTATTTACGAACATTCCCCTTCCAGAAACTATACATTCTTAAAAACAAACAGCACATCCATATCAACGGATATTCTTAGTCTTATTGAACATTGCATGTCCAATACATATTTCATCTTCAAAAATAAATTCTTTAAACAAATTCGTGGAGTTTCTATGGGCTCCCCTCTTTCTCCGATCATAGCCAATATTTTTATAGAATACTTTGAAACTCAAGCCATTAGCACTAGTTTGTTGAAACCTACTTGCTCATTCAAATATGTAGATGATAGTTTCGTCATTTGGCCACATGGACCACAATCTTTAATTCTGTTCCTTTCGCATTTGAACAGTGTACATTCCCTGGTTCAATTTACAATGGAGACTGAAAACAATTCTGCCCTCCCATTTCTTGACATTCTAACATTAAAAAGGCCAGACTAAAGCTTCTCCTATTCAGTATATCGTAAACCCACCCACACAAACCATTATATAAATGCAAACTCACATCATCATCCATCCCAATTAAATTCAGTAGTCAAAACTTTAGTCACGAGATAACTAAGATTGTCGGATAGGGAACATAGGCAAACATAACTTAATTCGCTAGAAACGGCACTAATTCAAAACTATGCTATGACACGCGTCAGATAAAAAGGCGTATTAGTCGAGTTCAGGCAACTGGTCATACCATCCAATTCACTAGAGAATTGTCCCAAAACCCCAAAGTTCTTCTGTCATACATCAAGGGAGTTATTGATAAAATTTGCCACGTATTCAGATCCTGTAATATCGAAACGATATTTACAACAGAAAGAAATATATCCAGTTTCCTTAGACCAGCTAAGGATAATTCCACAAGAGTCACATGGTGTCTATGAGATTCCTTGTTCTGGCTGCTCGCAATATGCTAAACTAATAGACGTATCCAAAATCGCATATACGGGCATTCTCTCGCCGTCTGAAAATCGGATCCCTCCTTGACTTTAGCAGAACATCATATCCAAACGGGTCACAAAATAGATTTCGACAACGCCAAAGTAATCGCACCTATATATTCCTACAAACCCCGCATAATTCGTGAAGCAACTGAGATAGAAAAACGTCCAGACTGCGTAAACAGGAGGGACGACGGTCTTAGAGTTCCAAATACATGGAACCCGCTTATTTCCAAATTGCCCATCCTAAACCTTTCCAGCCAAACGTTTACTCCCCCGTCTCACCGCCCCCCCCCCTCAGCCAAGCGCCTCCCCTCAACGTTACCTATTAATACAGAGGTCGCGCCGTCCACATTCTTTTCTAGTTGTAAACTCTGGGGAGTAGGCAGATTGAGGCCTCGGAGTAAATCAACTAGATGCTCTTGAAAATGGCTTTAAAGTGGAAGCCGTCGAGATTTAATAAATCTAAAACGCGGTTCTACCTGAGAACCTAGTAATTCTAAATTCTAATAAAAATGACTTAAAACTTCTGACTTCTGTTAGAAATGAATGAAGGAAAATTTTATATCAATAATAATTATAAAATTAACAGCCTGACTGAGAAGAGAATTCTGAATGAACAAAGATATAACTTGAAATATAATTATATTGCTAAAGATACTACTCTTAAGTTACTTCACGTTAATTTCATTCACCGTTTGCCTAATCGAATATCGGTCTTAATTCCGGGAGATAACACGCCTTTTCTCAATTAATTACGTGTAATGTAATATTAAAACTAAGAGCTTTCGATTTCTTGCGCTCGTCACTTTATGTTTTATTTTGTTCGATTCTTTGCAAAGAAAAATAGAAATTTAATTTATTTTGAACGAACGAGGAAAATTGACGTTAATTTGAAACTGGGGCAATTCCTGTCCGGACTCTACTAAACCCTTGTTGTTGTTTACTTTGTGTTTTTTTTTCAAGAGGCAAGTTCAGGTTTCTGATCAACATAAACTTTATATGAGGGTCACTTTAAACTCCTTGAAACATCGTTTGTCGAAGACAGTTTAAATTAGCAACACTGATTTGCAAGAAAAAACGACTTTGAGTTAGTAAGTTGGTGTGTTTAGTTACTGTTGTGTCCGTTATATTAACGATTTTAATATTGTATATGCATTTTTTAAGAGAATATCTCCACAAATAAAAATCAATTGCAACATGTATGACGGAGCATCACATGAGAACGGCTCGACCGATTTAACTGATTTCTTTTTTATAGCGTTCATAATTGCCAGGCCAAGGTTTCTATAAAAGAAAATCTTTGGAAAATCAAAAGTCGGAAATTTTTATATGAAAAAATGTTAAATTTTGACGTTTTATGTGAAATGAAAAATGAGGCTCAATTTGAGGGTTTTGCTATCACATGTTTCATTACAAAAAAAAAGAAGTGTATGGCTTAAACGTCTTGCAACCAAGCCATTAAAAAAGGAGTATGACATTTTGCAAAGGGATTTCATTATATTTTCTTGGTTTAACGAAAAATAATATTGTGTTACCAGTGGTGTGTTGAAAAGATTATTTTGGTGTCTCTGAAAAAATACCACTAATAAAGCATCGAAATAGATGGATGATGATAAAATAGTGATAAGCGCAGAGAAACGATAGACAACAGATCGATAAACTCCGACCCCGTTTGACCGATAACCATAAAAGTTGGCATATCTAATTGTTTTTGTAATATCTAACTCACCACTAGATTGCGCTGCAGGACACCAACTTCTACACCGTATAACCGATCGCTATGAAAATTGGTATACATATATATTTGGACACGGTCAACATTTTTGCGCTATCAACTTTTTTGTGCCTCTCCACTAGATGGGGTTATAGCGCATCAACTACATCATTACACCTTAACTACATCTTTCCATGTTTACAGTATTTAAATTTAAAAATGCTACCGTACGATGTGGTTCAATGATAGAGATAAAAGTGAAAGGAAATTTGTATAGGGCGAGTAGCTTAATTGAACAAAGCCCTTGACATGTAATCGGACGATCTGGAATCGTTGGCCATCGAAAAGCCAACTATATGTTACTTGCTCCAAAGTGGGAACTCCAAAAACTATGTACGAACAATATTTTTAACTATTTCATTCGCTATATAATCAAATTATTAAATTGGTTTGATTATATAGCGAATGGAATAGTTAAAAATATTGTTCGTTCACGTAAATTATTAATAAAAAAATGTATATAATTTATTATCAATTTATACTGATAAAAATAACAGAATCTTATCAATATGAGTTATCTCTCATTTTTCCACATTGCTTTATACAGCTACTTTACATACTGACCAACCATTTTAGATATATACAGGTAAATACATATACACTGGCAGGACAACATCTACGTGTTCTTCTAGTTAACTAATAATTATGTACTAAGCTTATAATTTAAGTTTAGTTATATTATGTGCCATGATATTAGATTACGGCAATCTCTATTTTAGACCGCTGACCTACAAACTGCAACAAATGCTATGACTGCTATATTTGCTGATGATAACGCCATTTGGGCTATCCATAAAAATCAAGATACATCTTTCACTTGCAAAATAACTTTAAGTTTTACTTGCATTATTTCAAAAATTTAATCAACGATTCTTCATATCATTTTAAAGAAAAAAGTTCCCCACAACAAGGTTCAAAAACCTTGTGAGAATCAAACACCTTGAAACCTTAAAACTGTTTCCGCGAATTTGTTAAATTGCCAACCAAAAAGATAGAAACATATTTGGCAAACAACAAATGTTTGTTTAACGAATAAACTATAAATAAGCTAATGAACATTGTTAAAACAATTTTTTGAAAATTAAAAATCAGCCAAAAAATAAAAGGATTGATTAATTGAGATGAATCCACGCGTTGGTTGACAAAATTATTTCAGTGTGTGAATTTAAATTCCATTTAAAAATAAGATTGTGTTCTGTATGCGAATTTAACGATATGCTTATTATTTACGGCGAAGCAGCAACCATTACAAATGTACCAGGACTATTTCGACCTATTTGGGAAAATAGGTTAGAATCATGCCATGCTTGTATGGACTCGAATGATGTGTCTCTTAATGTGTGTGATATGTGTCTCTTAATATGACGTGACAGTTTAAAGCGTTTTATCGTGTGAAAAATTAGTGCTATTAATGTGTAAGTTTACCATCTTTTTTTTTGTAAAAATAAAACAAACCAAATCTATGTTGTATGTAATTAACAACAATAGAAATATTACGTTTTATGAAAGTACGCACTGTGGAGTGAAGAATATTAAAAATATTCAAAAAACAAGGAAATTTTTTTTCGTGCTTTATGCAATGCAAACAAGCATCTTTCGAGACTGGTTTCTGGTCTTAAGCCGTCATCAGTCGGGCTCGAGTTGAACGTTCGAAAGCAATTGAAGAAGTGACAAGGGTCCTGACTATATTAATCGGCTAAATGGAATGAAAGCAGCATTGAAATCCAGATCACGCCATCCGGTGTATGGTGGTATCATCAGTACTACTGTCTGAAAACTTTTGGATCCAAACCCAGACTCTATATTCAGGTATAGTGCGTTTCAAGATATATCGTTGACCGATTGGCTGTAATAAACTCTTAACAACCCCTGTCGTAACGAAACTCGGTAAAGTTGCAAGAAACGTAAACAGGGCAGGGCCTAATAAAATAACAGGTAAGAAGATAAAATTAATTTTATACTTGGTTTAATAGTTGGCGTGAGCTGCATTTCAATGCTGCTTTCATTCAATTTGGCTGATTAATATGGTTAGAACCCTGGTTAATCCTTCAGTAGCGTTCGAACGTTTAACTCGCGCCCCACTGATAATGGCTTAAGGCCATAAACCGGTCTCGGGAAATGCTTGTTGGGATTTAATAAAGGAGTGAGAGTTCTACGTGGAGCAAGGAAGAAAATTCCTTGTTTTTTGAATAATACATTTTATTTTCAGATAATCAGAGAACCATAAAACAAAAAAGGGACTTTTCGATATTGTGAAATGTAAAGAAGATCAAATAGTCTTGTTTTCCGCGGAAATATTTTCAAGAAATTTTGTGTTCAAAATAGTGTAAAGAATCGATGGTAATATTTGCGAAAATTACTTCCCTTATATCCTTTATATTCATAGTTAAAGAATGGTCAATGCCAAAATTTAAAAAATTTAAGAAACCATAAAACTTTTCGAACGAATTTCGATAATAAGGATTACTTGGGAAAATTGTAATAGCCTCATGAATTTTGGCAAGGGATCTTAGTTATTTAAGATACCTTATTATATGATGATTAAAAAAAACGATACTAACGCAATGAATACAAGAATTTTGATCATTGAATTAAAAAACCTTTTGTTCCTACACAACTTTGGAGGTGTCCAATTATTATTGTACTGCATTGTACAACTTCATACTGAGCTTTATTGTTACAATATCCCACGTGAGCTAGAAGAGAGTTCACATTATTAAAGCGCTTGTACGAAAACAAGCGACAAAGTTGAGACAATGCCTTATTGTTCTATGTTAAAATACAATTTTTATTTTACGTAAAAATATACCATTTTCAGGATTAAGAGATCACTGAAAGAAATAAACGCGTAAACATGAAAAAACCGCTTTGGTGTCTGCTGCTTCTAAAATTTTTAAGGAGTTTTTGTTTCTTTTTAGAGCTATAAACAACATATAGATTTTTATGACAAAATGTTTTTTATATACCTGATTCAAAGTTTTCCGTTTACATGTTTACTTTAACGCAATATTTCTTTAGTATGATTTTAATATTTGATAATTTAAAGTAAATGAATATTGAAAATTATTGAAAATGAAATTATAAGTTAGCAACAAATTAATTATGGTTGGTAAGTTAGTATCCTTTAGTCTGCAAATTAAAAAAAATATGTTGTAATTTATTAGCTTTATTACACATAATATGTTAATAAAGTATAAATATCTGTCCTGAACTGTACGCTTTATTAAATTTAATGTACTGTCGTGTATAAATTTACTCAAAAATACATAAAATCGAAAATTAAATTTTAATCGTAATTAAAAACTGGTCTCAGTATTTTAAATTCAGACTAGATATCGTGAATATGATACAGATGCAGTAACGCCATACAAATGTCATTCGATGATCAAAAGATTATTGATCCCAATTCATTACATAGATGGATTACCCTCATCTTGGATCATCATTCAGTTATGAAACTCAATGATAAAAGCAAAATTTATATGTACAATTATATATAAAATTAATATTAAATTATTATATATATATATATATATATATATATATATATATATATATATATATATATATATATATATATATATATATTATATATATATATATATATATATATATATATATATATATATATATATATATATATATATATATATAATATAAGAATACACAACGACTTTGCTTCCAAAAGGAAAACGGACAATTAGCTTTAAATAACCGAGACAATTACAAAGAACTTATTATTAAAAAAATTATTTTAACAACTAAACTGTCCTGAGCCCTTAAACAGATTACCAACACTAAACCCTAAACAAACAAACCCAGATTCATTACCACCGAATGAAGCTGAAATAATTAGTCAAAGCAACCAACTTAATAATAATAAAGCTTCTGGTGAAGATGGAATCACTGCTGAACTTTTGAAATTCGCTGGTCCAGGTACAATCAAGGAAATAATCAAAATTCTACAAGAAGATTGGCGAACCGAAAGGATTCCGGAAGATTGGAAAGATGCTCTAATCTATCTACTACACAAAAAAGGAGATAGAACGGATATAAACAACTACAGAGGGATATCTCTTCTCCCAGTTTGTTACAAGATACACACAGAGCACGGGGACAGTTAGAGCCTAAAATTGGTGAATACCAAGCAGGTTTTCGACCGGGCCGATCCTGCCCTGAACAGATCCTGAATCTAAAGTTGAACCTAAGACATGAAAAACTGTACAATAAAAATCTCGTCTGTACATTTGTGGATTTCAAAAAAGCATATTATTCTATTGACCGCGCATTTTTATTCCAAATCTTAAAATAACAAGGACTAGATCTGAAAACGCTGGCAATTATTAGAGCAACACTAACTAGCACAAGGTCAAAAGTTAAATTCATGGGTGATCTCAGAGCCCTTATTTAACTGTGTTCTAGAAAAAGTAATACAGGAGTGGCGTGAAAAAAAGCGTCCCTGAATATTGACCAGCCCATTAAACTGGGGAGAACCAACATCAAAATTGATTATCTGGCGTTTGCTGATGATCTAGTAATTTTAGCTCAAGATATATTAACGGCACAAAAACAGAAAGAAACAGCAGAAAAGGTAGAAGAGGACTCCAAATTTCCTTTGAAAAGACAGAATACATGACCTGCAACAGACTAAGAATACCATTTCTAAGAACAAAATATGGTAACATCAGACGAGTCTCTTAATTTAAATATTTGGGAGAAATAATCATGGAAAACGGGTTGGAAAGGCGGCCAATGAGAGTAGATGTCAAAAAATCGAAACTGCATTCAGATTTACGCAAAATATTTAAAAAAAATTGCATATATAAAAACACAAAACTGAGATATTACAACACTGTTATTAAGCCAGAATGTCTATATGTGGCAGAAACGCTCATTTTGAATAGAAAGAGAGACATCGATGAGATTGAAAAGAAGGGAAAAAAATATAAGAAAAATCAAAGCCCCAAACAAATAAATAGCAAAACATACCGACTTCGAGAAAACCAAGAAATCAAACAATACATAGCGATATGAGAAAAAGAAGACTTAGGTTTTACGGACATTAAATGGATGAATCCGAGTAGGCTAACTAGACAAATAGTCAAATTTTATAAAAATAGGAGTAGGGCTAAAGTAGAAATAATTAAATGGATTGCCGCAATTAAAGAGGACCTAAGATCAGCAAATATTACACAAAGTGAAATTCAGGATAGAAACTGTTTCAGACACAAGGTTAACGATTGGGAGGTTGCCCAGAGAGAAAAATGTAAGAAGACGGGAACAACTTGGTCTGACGAAAGGAAAAAACCTCAGCGAAAGAATGAAATCAGTATGGGCGCAAAGGAAGGCTAACAACAACAAACGCCTCTAACTGTATTTCGCGTGGTCCACCAGGACCCATACGTGAATAATATTAATAATAATATATATATTTATATACATATAGTATATAGAGTATATAGAGTATTCGGTAGTTGCTTGACCGAAAGGGAGCCCCACCCATCCCTTACATTAGAGGGCACATGTTTCGTCTGTTGGTGGTTAGACTCATCAGGGTACCGACATATGCTCTCACGCCAAGAATAGGGAGGCACTCTCTACAATTGCGCAGTCCAAAGAAATCAAAAAACTATGTATACATATGTAAGTGATATAAGTGACCAATGTTATAGAAGTGATAAAGAATGGAAAAGTTCCAAGAAAGGACAGTATAACGGTTGAAATGTTAAAAGCTGGCGGTCGAACTTTACATAAAATACTGGCAAAATTGTACCCAAAATGCCTCAAAGAATAAAAAAATACCTAACCTATGGAAAAATGCTGAAGTGATTCTTCTTCATAAGAATGGAGCACAAAAAGATTTAAAGAACTATCGTCCAATAAGCCGCCTATCAGTATGGTACAGATTTTCTACCAAGAAAATATCTAAAAGAATATTAAGTATGACACCCTGACACTGAATGACACCCAACCAGAAAACAGGATTTAGAAGTGGATATAATGGTTCATATTCATATTGTCCATACATAGGCGTAGAAAGGCACAACGAATACACCATGCCATTGTGCTTCGCTTTAATTGATTATAAAACGGCATTTGACTCAATATCAAAGCAAACTATAATTGATGCATTGCTTAATCTGGGATAGTCAGAGTCTGGATGCACCTACTGAGGTGCATGGATGATGAAGCTACAGCGACAGTTCGCATGGATAATCTTGAAGTTAAAATCAATATAGAACGGAATGACGACAGCCTGACTCGGTGTCGCCTATTCTTTTCTCAGCCTGTATCGATGAGGTATTCCGTAAACTGCATTGGGAACAGGATGAAATAAAAAGATATATGTAGTGGTGGACCACAACATATATCTTGGACAAAGGATTTCAATAGAAGAGGATAGTGCCCGGGAAGTCCAACGTCATGTTAAGTGAGGTTGGCAAATATTTGGCAGGCTCAACATAGTGTTTAAGAACAAACTCCTTTCTTTCTTCAAACTCTTTGTCCGAACAGAAAAAATTTTGATCTGTATGTGTTGCCTGTTCTCTTACACACTCACATGGTAATCAATTCAAAAGCTTCGGGTAGCACAGAGGGGAATGGAAAGGTGTATGCTTGGCATTACAAAGCGGGACAGAAAGACCTGCATATGGATCAGAGAACAGACGACAGTATGTGAAATGATTGGAAAGAGGAAGGAATTCAAATGTGGGAGGGCATTTAGCGAGTCGATGTGACGACAAATGGACTAAAGCAATCTCGAGATGGATACCGCTTGACCATAAGCGGCCACAAAGAAGCCCTAAAATACGATGGATCGATGACATCATCAAGTATATTGGACCCGAATGGCAGATAAAAGCTCAAGATCACGCGAGTTGAAAGCATCCTGGGGAGGTCTTCATCCTGCAGTGGATTGCCAAAGGTTGAATTATGATGAACGAACGCAACACAAGATTCCCCAAAGAAAATTGTATCTATACCCACTCAAGAATAACAGGACATCCAGCGAAGATGATATCACCGCGGAACTATTGAAAAATCGAAAATGAGTCAGAATGATTGGCGTAGTCCTACCGGGTCTATACGCACCTAATATATATATATATATATATATATATATATATATATATATATATATATATATATATATATATATATATATATATATATATATGCCTTCGCCGGATGTCCTGTTATGCTTGAGTGGGTATAGATACAATTTTCTTTGGGGAATCTTGTGTTGCGTTCGGGACAATTGAGGAGATCAGAGAAATAATGTTCCAGCTCCTGACAATTCTCCTGACTGGTTAGCGCTAATCTCCCATTTTCTGAATCTCCCGATTTCTGAAGCAAAGATTTTGTGTGATCCATGGATTTCTCTTGCGAATGTCCTATAAAAGTCTCTCGTATTATAATTGCGGAAATTGTTCTCTATAGGGTTTAGTTGTTCCTTCATTTATTTCCTCTCAGTTTGCCTGATAACCTTTGCGGTCTGTTGTCTAGTCACTTCAAAAAGCTGTTGACTTTCTGGGGATTATTTAGTGTTGTACTCCTGAAATGCTCGTCTGTGTCGCTGCAATGCACTTTCACATTCCGAGTCCCACCAAGGGTGTTTTGTGTTCTTTTTCAACGGAATCAGTTCCTGTGCTTTTTGTATAATTATTTTGTGGAATTTTTGTCATGTAGCTGCCTGTTCCTTTTTCCATTCCTCTGTTATGTTGGATTCCTTGATCTTTTTTGTGTCGAGTTTCTGTGGATGTGCTTTTTTGTGACGAATTCTCCTTGGGGTGAACTTGACTTTCATTCGTGTTAGGTAGTGGCCTGAGACAATGTTCCCCTGTTCCCGCGCCCCTGCAGACTTGGACATCTTGGATCTCTCTTCGTTGTGGGTGTGAGATCGCAACGTGGTCTATCTGGAATTCTCCAATCGGTTATATAGGCGATCTCCATGTCTTCTGCTTTCGTGGAGATTTTCTTAGGGATGTTGACATGATCTTCAGGTTATTCTGTTGATATACTTCGATGAATCCTGTGCCGTTCTTGTTGGTAAATTTGTGACCGGGGAATTTGCCTACGGTTTTCTGATGGATTTTTTCTCTACCGATTTGTGCGTTAAAATCTCACAGTAAAATTTTGACAACATCCTTTGAGGCCTTTGCCATTACCTTCTCTAGTGTTGCCCAGAATTTCTCTGTAGACTTGGGGTTTTCCTTGTTGTCCCCGTTTGTGGGGGCATGTACGTAGATTATGATGTATTTTTTATTGGCGCACTGTATACGCATTGTCATTAGTCTATTGTTTATGGGGATGATATCCTTAATAGAGTTAACTATCGCTTTATGTACCACAAATTCCATGCCCAGAAGCGGAGCACCCCTGGCGACTCGTTTGTCTGTCTGGCTTTTGTATATGCGATAGTTGCCGTAGTCCACCGTGTCCTCATCCATGATGCGTGTTTCTTGTAGGGCAAGCACAAGTATCTTTTGCCTGTTAAGTTGTAAATTTAGGTTGTGAATTTTCCTGATTGGATCAGCGTGTTGATGTTGAATGTGCCCATATATGTAGGTGTTTTGTATGAAAATTTGCCGGAAACGGCGACTTTTTTGAGATCATGAAAGTCCAGATTCTCCAGAATCCAGGTTCGAAGAATTAGGGTCATTTACATAAAAAAATCGACAAGATTTGGCACTAAACACCAAGTCACTTATTTAACTTCTCGACGCTTGTTTCGCTAACCATGTCAGCATCATCAGGAGATAATTCAAACTAATGTTAAGGTTGAATCCTCTCCTGAAATGCTGACTTAGTTAGCACAACGCGTCGACAAGTTAAATAAATTGATGTTGTTAGCTGTAAATTTCTTCTAGTTTAGTATTTTACACCTTGGCAGAGAACCCGAACAGAGAACCCGTTCATACCTTAGTATGAACCCGAATATACAAAATGAAATAATAATAAAAGAAGAAAGGAATATTAAAAGGAACCACATGCATATATGAATTCCTTAGTTTTTTAATCAATAGCAGGAGAAGAGGAAATCTCTTAGAAGAATATATATAAATAAGTTGGAGATAACTGGAAAAGGAGCACGAATAATGAGTTATGAGAATTGTATAAATAATAGTGAACATGAAAAGACACGGGCTGAAAGGGGTAGAACCTGTAATATGGTGAACGTCGAAAGGATACCAAGAAACTTTTCGAAAACAGAATAGGAGCAGAAGACGATGGATGTCTAGACTGAGAAGAATGAATGAGATGATGAAGGTTTTATCAAGCTTAAATATAATCAACAGGGAAGAAAAGCGAGAGCTAGAAAGAATTGACGAAAAATAATCAACCAAGTCATGGGCCAGTCAGGCCTTCCGAGCTAGTGTACAATATAATACAATTACTATATTTAATTTCTTGGAGAACATTAATGTTATCATAAATGCTACAAATGCAAATAAGGATAATTCAATATCAATCAAAATGTTTTAATACGTTCATCGTTTTCTATTTGAATGTTTAATATAAAATAACTTAACATTACCTCTCGAATTTTAATTCTCTTCTCCATTTGTTCCTCATAATCTTCCAATATCCGTTCTTGTAACTTTTGCATATAATCACGTTCTGTCAGACTCACATAATGCGTACCCATTAATTTCTCCAACCTGGTTCTCACTTGTGGAATGTTGAACCTGAAATAAAGTACACCAAAATATTTATTTCTTCGTCTTGATTATTTATTGTTAAGTTGTCGCTTCTGAATCATCGACTCTGCGATATTCGAAGTTATAATAATAAGACAGCTTGGCATGTGGACGATTGCCAAGTGGTTCACACAGGATCGAGCTTTAAAGCGATACAAATAAATTGGATTTTCTTATAGTCCCGTGTTTTCCGATGGCCAAAATATATATTTATATTTTTCATTTTATCGGTTGTTTCCTTAAATAAAACAAATAAATTAAGTATTAGTTTATTATTCCATTCCTGTCAATATATTTTCTGGTGCTTTGTTTGAGGTCTAGAAATAGAAGAATTTTCAGGACTATTTTCATTACATTTTAAAACAACATGAAAGCACAAGATACTGAAACAATCCGTAAATTAAATATAGTGCAATCCAATAAAACGTTCGTTTTATTATATTTATTATTATCCTTATAATTTTTTTTCAAGTTACAGCTAAGTGTACATATAATAGTTTTTATATAATTTTGAATTCAGATTAAATCTCTGATGTGAATTAATCATAATAAAATTAATCATTCATAAAAACAGAGTCTGATTGATTTTCCCTTTCAGTTTATTTCGGAGATCTGAAATTATTATCTTAACATCTTCTGAAGCAGATACAAAGTGCTTAAATAGTTAAAATTCTGTACATTTTTTCTTTACTTATTATTATAATATATAATGCAAATGTAATTATTAGATTCAATATATGGAGTAGATCAAATTATTGAGTTGATTGATTGATTGATTGATTGATTATTGATTGAGCCACAAATTGTCCGATGTCAAACATAGTCCTTCTCCAGACGTTTTAAAATTTCTCTTTCATTGTATGCAACTACAACCCAGTTTTTTTTTGTTTATTTTAGATGATACATCAATCGAGTTAGTGGTTTTTCGCAACTTCTTTTGTTTGATCTCGGTCTCCATTCGATGATGTTTTTCATCCATCTGTCACATGGAAGCCTACTGACTGGTTATGAATGTATATATATATATATATATATATATATATATATATATATATATATATATATATATATATATATATACACACACATTCAATCAATCAATTCATTCATATCAATATTCATATGTTAGTTCGTAGTGTTTCGCGTATGGACGAATACGCTGGACTATTAGTCCGGGAGTACATCCGATCGTTTATGTCCCGTTTGTTGGAAACGTGCAGACATTTCGCCAAGGTCACTGTTGCCATTCTCAATGCTTGCCTGAAGACTTCAGCATGTATATATATATATATATATATATATATATATATATATATATATATATATATATATATATATATATATATATATATAGATATTGCGTTTGTTGTTGGTAGCCTTCCTTTGCGCCCATACTAAATTCATTCTTTCGCTATGAGCTTTTTTCTTTTCGTCAGACGAAGTTGTGCCGGCCTACATTTTTCTCTCTGACCAACCTTCCAAACGTCAACCTTGTGTGCCTGAAACAGCCTCTATCCTGAATTTCACTTTGTGTAATATTTGCTGATCTTAGGTCCGCTTTAATTGCAGCAATCCATTTAATGATTTCTACTTTAGCTCTACTCCTATTCTCATAAAATTCGACTTTTTGTCTTGTTAGCCTACTCGGATTCATCCGTTTTATGTGTCCGTAAAACCTAAGTCTTCTTTTTCTCATATCGCTATGTATATCTGTGTATGTTTGATTTCTTGGTTTTCTCGAAGTCGGTATGTTGTGCTATTTATTTGTTTGGGGCCTAGGATTATTCTTATGATTTTTCTTTCTTTCTTTCCAATGATGCATTCGTTCTTTGGACGTCTTCTCTCCCAGCCTTCTCTTTCAGAATCTATCTTATGACCGTATTTTTACAGTTTTTCCCATATCTTAGCTATGGAGCAGTGTAAGTCTACTTACTTATAATTAAGTAATTTTGAACATGGTTGTTGTAATTGTCCAATGTATTCATATTATTTACAAATATTATATAACAAAATATATCTAAAATATGTCAAATAGACTGACTTTTTTACATTTTTTTACACCCTTATGTTTACTAAACATTAAAAGTTTTGATTTTATAATTGTTTCTTAAAATTGTTGTCTATGATAACTTCAAAAATGTATTATTTAATTACAATAACACAAATCATTATTGAATATTTCATAGTTTGTCAGAGAAATCGAAAAAATACCTCTAATGATTAAATATGAATGTGGAATCTGGATGTGGTTGGTATTACTAACATACTAGAGCTCTCCTGGGTTGGTTAACAATTTTTTTTCCGCAGTTTCTTATTTACTCCGCTTTGCTTGCAGTTTTTCAACATAACACCCCCCACCGTTGATATATCTTTTGGTCAGTCTTTTCTCCTCTTTTCTATTTAGTATCGTTCTTTGACTGATAGAACTTCTTGGCATTCTTGCTTTAGTGATTTAAAGGATAAATAATTCGAAGCACAGCTAGGAGAAACTGATTGTCGTACATTGACAGAGTTCTGACAGGAACTGGAATTAACACCAAAAGCCATTTCTAAAAGTTTACACAAGCTAGGGAAACTTCAAAAGAATAGTCATAACTGAGGATAAGAGTAGACTTAATGATCTTGCTGTACAATGGCTCTTCAAATTCAAGAGAATAACTTTCTGCTTAAGGTGGTAACCTGTGATGTAAAGTGGGTCCTCTACGATAATCTAAAGAAGCAATTCAAAGAAGAAAGAAAGAAGAAAATTCGTAAATTAATCCTGATTAGCCGTTGACTCCGTAAAAATTCGCAAAATGAAATATCTACTCCAAAAATGTGTTGCCGTCTATAAGGTGGGATGAGCTAGGGGTTGTGCATTATGAGTTGCTCGAACCTGGTCAAATTGTAAATGCAGCCTGTGATTAGTGGCCACTGATGCATGTTAGTAATGCTCTAGAAGAAAAAAGTCGTTGTACTGACAAGGGAAAAAGAGAAGTCATTTTGTTTTGGACAAATGCATGGCCAGCTGCAAATAAGGCTCTGGAAACAATCACGCAGTTGGGCTGGTAGATTTTATTTTATTGCACCAGAGATATTTTCCAGACTTGGTCCCTCCAAAGTTTTATCTCTTGCGATCATATCTCTTGATAAGTTGAAAAAAGCCACAAAATTTTTTGATGTTTGCCTGACAGATTGTAGAAATGTATAGAAAGTGAGGGAGATTACTTGGAAGATTAAGTTGTATTATTTTTTTTTAATTAATAACAAAGGCGGTCAAAAAGGTCAAGAATTAAATTAGGAACATAATATAAACAGCTATTTTTCAATAGAAACGATATTTCAAAAAGCAACTATATATATAAAAAAACTAATTACATTAACGTACAAAATCTTGTAATGATTGTTCTACTGTGTGTTCTATTAATGTCATAATATATGTTCAAAAATTTACATACGTTTTTGGATATGAGCATCAAAGAAATATATTTATTCCAGACTATGTTTATTAAAACAATTTCACATTCATTTTTGAAAAAAAGTTATATTTTAAAGTCAAATTTTCTCTCAGACAACGATATGATGAAACGGTGTAAAAACCTTAGAAATTATATATATATGAAAATAACATTTAAATTATTAGTGACCCCGACGCGACAACAAAAACTGAAATAATTTTGATATCGTTCAGAACATTTCTTGCTCACACCTCTGCCGCAACCTACACGTCCCAGCTCGAATAATGCTTCAGCGGTGTGCCCACGATATTGAAGCGCGCAAACCTCTGTTGTCAGCGTGAACTGGCGTGACTATTCAAATTCAGTTAACGGGTCGAGCAGCACCGGCTACAAAACGACGGAATGACAAAATCGTACACATCGTTCCGTGAAATAAATCAGCGCCTGCAGGAAAGCATCGCGACATTTTCACAGAAGCCGCCTGTTAGTCAGAGTCGTATCTAAACTAACAAATAAAAAACAAAACATTTAATTTTTTTGTCTAATTTTAACAGTTCATTACAAACTACAATAAAGGATGTTTAGAAACTGATATGCATATATGTATATGTATATATTTATATATATATATATATATATATATATATATATATATATATATATATATATATATATATATATATATATATATATATATATATTTTCCCCTTTGTGGATCAGACCTTGACGTGGTAAAGGGGTTTGAGTAGGGCAATGAAGTTTTGAGCTATGCCGTCTGGAGTCTGTATATATATTTATGTATATATATTTATATAATGATTATCATCATCATCATCAGCCGGTGTCCTTCACGGGCCTCTTTAGCATGTTTCCTCTCTTCACGGTCCTGGGCTTTTCTCTGCCACTCTGTTCCAAAATACTTAACGATGTCATCAATCCATCTTGCTTTCGATCTTCTTCGGGCGGTATTGCCCTCCATTGAAATCCTCTGCCCAAGATATATAACGGTGTCCACAATCTCCAAATCCCTTCCTAAAACTGAAATTCTTCTGTCCTGAGTGAAGTTATTAAACATAACCTGACTCTTTTTCAGGTTTATGTTCAAGCCAAATGGTTCGCCAGCCCTTTGCAGTTCTTGTATACGTATTTGCAGCTCCTCTGGGTCTTGTAAAAGGAGAACGATATCATCTGCAAATCGAAGATGGTTTAAGTTTGCACCATTGATCTTTACACCATCCTGTTCCCAATCCGGTTTACGGAATACTTCTTCAAGGCCAGCCAAGAAAAGAATAGGCGATGTTGCGTCACCCTGCCGTACACTTCGTTCTACATTAATTCCCACTTCAAGATAATCAAGGTGAATTGTGGCTGTAGCTCCATCATATATCGATTCTAATAGGTTTGCATCTGCTTTATCTACCCCTTGGCTAAGCAGTGCATCCATTATTGCATGCTTTGAGATGGAGTCAAATGCTTTTTCGTAGTCGATAAAAGCCAAGCACAGTAGGATGGTGTATTCGTTGGGCCTTTCTATGGCCTAACCTATATATATATATATATATATATATATATATATATATATATATATATATATATATATATTATATATATATATATATATATATATGCTAGACTATTAGTCCGGGAGTACATCCGATCGTTTGTGTCCCGTTTGTTGGGAACATACAGACGTTTCGCCAAGGTCACACTTGGCACGTTCCCAACAAACGGGACACAAACGATCGGATGTACTGAAGAATATGCGAATATGCGAACCCAATAAGGCTCTGATATCACCAGTTGTGATCCACTCCAGGACGCCTCTGATAAGAACGCAAAGGTTTCTGTCTCCTGAGTTTGTTGTCGTGAAGTAAGGATACCAACCCTTCTCGTTGAAATGCTTTATGATAAGTTGACGATTTGTTACGTTTTGGAGACCACCGGGGTACTGATGGTTCGGTTTTGTTGTGGCCTTCAGAAGCTTATAACTTCGATGAATACCGATTTGTCTCGCAAGACAATCGACTCTGGTTTGGATATCGCACCAGCGGATGTTACTGGCGCTTCTTTGGTTAAAGTTTGTGCCATTTCTGATGATCCTTTAGGCTTTGTGGCCGAAACGGACGGAGAAGTAGCAATAGGTACTTTCCAAGCCTGATTTGTCTTGGAAGCCACAATTGCTTTTCTCCTTTTTCTTCTTTTTGATCTTGCGGAAATCTGTTAACGGGCTTCGGCGGTGGAGATTTGCATCTGGTCTCCTTCTTCGAGGTCCGATAAGATCTTGAAGGCTGGTGGTGCGATTAGTTGGATTGTTTCTTTTTGAACTTTGGCATCTGGCGTTTTAAGAAAAACTCCAGTGTCAATAACTTTACCGCCAGTTTTAGCTCCGGAAAGAACTTTTAGTTCTTTGATTTTGGTTTTTTTTTAGATAAGCAACTCGATAAGATTTCAATTTTCTTCTGTTAAGTTTATTAATTTTTTTGTTTAAATCAGATTGTGTATCTAAATGATTCATAATACACTGGTCTTGGAGCTCTGGAACACATCATCGGAATCGTAATCACTAACATCGACAAAGGAACTTTCCCCGACTTGTAATCACTAACGTTTTCTAAACCTTTACCGCACCTTAATTTGGAAACGTCAGAGAGATGTTACCTCTCTGGTATTCTGGTATTCTGCATTTCGAACTGGATTCTCCCTAATGGATTGACCAAAAGTCTTGATCATATATATCGGTCAGTTCGGATGTACCGTTCGTCACCTGTTCCAGGCCACGTTTAGGTACCTGATATGCATGAAAAATTGCACAATGTGCACGTGAACAATATTAAAAATGTTCAAAAACACGAGAAAATTTCACCGTGCTTCACGTAAAATTTGCCCAATCCTTCAATCGCCATTAAAGTTTTACAAGCATTGCCCGAGACCGGTTTTTGGTCTTGAGGCGTTATCAGTAAGGCTCGAAAGCAACTGAAGGATTTACCAGGGGTCCTAACCATATATATCGCCTAGGTCCTATGTAGAGCAGCATTTAAATGCAGCTCAAGACATCCATTGTTTGATGGCGAATGCAAAATTGGGCAAATTTAATATAAAGCACGGGAGAAATTTCGATTTATTTTTTGAATATATTATAATTTTGGTTGAAAACTTTAGCCACTGCGTTGACCGCCAGCAACTTTAATCGAAACACATGGAATATATATATCCAATATACCTTATTCGGTCCATGCCTCGTCGAGTTACTCATTATTATCCTTTTTTCTATCAAATGTAAGTAGAGTTTCTTGATTTTTTTGACTATTATTCAATACATTATACTTTATGGTCTAAAATCTATGATTAAAATAGCAAATCAACCGACTTGTTCATTTTCTGCGAATACAAACCAAACTACGTTATAGTGTCTCACAAAGGACTCAATCTGCATTAATGATACAAACACAAACAAATCTATTGCGGCTTTCAGAAATTATGAATCAATATGTCATTAAATATTTAAACAGAATGTTTCCTACGCGTATACAAAATTATAACCAATTTATTATTGTAATTACTATATATTGAAGTGACATTCTTCAATAATAGCAATTTTATAACATTATAGGATCAATTAATATTTTATTTGATGTTATAAAATATGAATTTTATAAGCGAAAAAAGAAAATGCAGGCTATTGTAGGACAAATATTTAATTTTTTTCCTCGTCTGAAAATTAGATCGATTCGATGAAGTTTGAAACGATACGCTACTGTATCTAAAATGTTTCGAGAAATATAAAATAAAACACCAGATATCTATTAAATAAATCAAATTTATTGTCTCGCCTTAAAAATAGTTCCGTTTTACTACGATATTCTTCTGCCAGCGTTTTTTCTAATCGAAATAATTTTTTTCTGGAATGGCCTTTAAGGCCATCATTCCTTAACATTCACTTAATTTAATGGAGTCAAAAAAAAGACGCTTGTAGATTTTTTTTTTACTTGTTTGACAGAAAAAAAAATAGGAATATTGAGATGCAAAAGTCTTGGTTTGTTTTCCTTCAATTCTAACAATCCTAATTTTTACAAACTGCTTCACATAAATAAAAACAGGAAACGATTTACAGTTAGAGGTGCATCAGCATCTAAGGCTATTTAGCGACTGGACCTACAGCTTAACGTGGGTTCCGAACCACGGTCATCAGCTACCGCTGAATCCAGGCCAGCACCCCCCTCAGGCTATCTACCCTTAGTTATGTGCTTACCCATAAGTCTATCAGAAAGTCTACCGACTGGCGAGTGACCATCGTAAAACAATTCTCAGAAGGCATCCGGCCTTACCCAGCCTTTAACTGGCGTGACTGAGGGGTAATTGTCGGATTTTACACTCTTGCCTAGAAACAATCACAGACATTTAGGTGTGGATATTATGTGTGGGCGTGTATGTGTATATGTGAGTGTATATACGTGTGTGTAGGGTAGGAAGTGGACAGAATAATTAAAGAAAAACACCCATCCGAGCGCTGGAATCGAACCAGCTACCTTTGGATTTCCAGACGGGCGACTTACCCACTAGACCACCGCGACCGCCTTCATATAAATAACTCATCGCATTAAAATTTTATTGCCGGTCGCTTTGGTGCGGACGGTAAGAGCAGCGGCCTGGCGCTGCTGTGCCGAAACCGCATTGGAGCGGTAGTTGGTTCGATTCCAGCGCTCGGATGCTTGTTTTTCTTTCTTTCTTCTGTCTGTTTACTTCCTAAATGTTTGTGATTATTTCTAGGCAAGAGTGTAAAATCCGACAAACGAATTACCCCTCAGTCACGCCAGTTAAAGGCTGTGTAAGGCTGGATGCCTTCTGAGAAGTGTTAGGTAGGTAGGTTTCCTGATAGACTTATGGCTAGGCACATAACCAAGGGTTCATAGCCAGTGGGGGGTGCTGGCCTGGGTTTGTCGGAAGCTGATGACCGTGGTTCGGAACCCACGTTAAGCTGTAGGTCCAGTCTAGTTGCAGATGCGCCTCTAACCCTAACACTTTACTTTTTAAAATTTTATTCACTGTTAAATTGTAATGAAGCACACTACAATAGTTGAAGGAAACAATCGACATGATGTTGATTATGAATTGACTTTGAGGATTTTTTTTGGTGTTATTTAATTTTTCGTGCTCTTTAACTTAATTATTATTCTAGTTCTATACATAGGCGTAGAACTGATAGATTCACGTTTCGAAGACCGAAAGACCCGTTATAATAAGTGTATTGTAGCGAGAGAGGATTATTGAAGGCGACAAAATAGAGTTAAATTAATAATATATGTTATATTTAAAAAGTTTTCTTACTATTTGTTTATTGTAATATATGTCAGGTATACTGCTACCAATCGCTAAACATTTTTCCAAAATGTTTAATATAGTAGTATATTGTAGTGTGCAGTTTTCGTAGAATTCTTAAATAACACCAAGAGTTACAGATCAAAAAGATCAGACTCCCTGATATAAAATATTTATTAATTATAATTTAAGGTCCACAATTGATTCAGTTATATATAACATCCTGTTAGGTGTTAAAATTAAATTATAGTGATAACAGAATACAAATAAAAAAAATTAATAAGAAAGACATATTTGTAAAAAGAACCTCCTTTAAATGGCAGTTTTTTTTATAGTTTAACAAATTAGGAAAAATTAGGGTTTACTTTCTGTTGCAAAAGAGGCTAGATAACCAGAAAGTACTATTGAAAACTAAATGACTACCATAAAGCGTCTACAGGTACGTTAGAATTTCATTTTTAAATAAAGCAACAATTTTAGAGAAATAACATGCCTGTTTATTTTATCTAAAAGTAGATATGTGGCAGTTACATATAAAATATTATTCTGCCAATAAGCTCCTCGGTAGCTGCTTGAGATAAGTATTATTAACACTAGAGCGCATGCGCGGGCTACATACGTAGCCCGGCGTGATATACTGTCGTCTCTTTCTTGAACATTTTGTGCTACACCGTTCGTTCCAAGTAGCGTCAGAAACAATTTCTAACAGTCAGGATTCGCGAGTCCGAAAGTGAATAAGATGGTTTAGAGGAGGATAGGGAACAAGATAAGCCCACGTCCGAAGATAATTTGTCTCTGTCAGCTTTGGCCATGTCTGAGAATAGATTTCGATTCCTACTGCGTCTTCTTCAATTTGATGATGTAAGAGATCGATACGTTCAGTAACAAACAGAAAATATTATGCTACAAAAATGTAAGAATTATTACACCTACAGTGAATACCTCACAATTGATGAACAATTAGTAGTATTCAAAGGACGTTGCAGATTTGTGCAGTACATACCAAATATGCCTGTCAAATTTGGTATAAAAATTATTATGGTTCTGGATGTCAACCCATACATCTTCAATTTTGAAATTTTCGCCTATATGTAACCAGAAGGTTGTTTTGGACTCTCGAATAAAGACCCGATTTTATGCATCGAATTTTCAATCCATTATACGGATTAGGATGTAACGTTACCATGGACAATTAGTTCAATAGTGTTCCTATATGCAAAGAACTGTTAACTAAAAAGTCACAAGTGTAAGACCATTAAAAAAAAAGCGGAGATCCCTGATCAGTTCAAAACTACTCAAAACAAGGAGATAAACGAGTCCATCCTGGCTTTGTACCTGATTGTACACTTGTCAGCTATGTATTAAAACGTAAAAAAGTAGTTTTGTTATTGTTCACCCTTCACGATGACAACAAAATTGACCCTGATAGTGGAAACATTAAAACATCTGAAATAATCACCTTCTATAATGATACGAAGTATGGTGCCCATATTTTTGATAAAATGTGTAGACAGTACGTTGTATCATGCAATATATGTTACAGTGTTTTATAATTTTCTCAGTTTGGTTGGCATAAATGGTTCCATCCTTTAATCTAGACATAAAAATTATTCGCCGCCATTACTTACAAGAAGTCATTTGAATTGAACACATTAAATGACGTACATCCATTGCAAAATATACTCAGAAGTATACAACTGAAAGGCAGACTACTACTAGGATTATCAGAATAACTAACTACCCCACAGTCTAATATGCCAATTCGGGGTGGAGTTGGTCGCTGTTATTTTTGTAGTAGTATGCGGCGCATTTGTACTGACCATCAGTGTGTCACCTGGTCAGTACAAATTTTGGTAGTATTTTGGTTTGGATTTTTAGACTGTCCTTAGTGCATATAAAACACGTAAATACTGATATTATTTTTGATTATCTGTTTAATGTAAATAATGAAAACTATATTAGGCATTATATTATTAATGTAAATCTAAAATTAAGGCTCATTCATCTCGTATCATCCAAAAAATGTTGATTTTCTAGAAGTTTACAAATTATGTTAAATTATTAATCCAAAGGCTACGTTTTGCTAAATAAATGCTATTTATAGATAAAAACAATGTTAATTATTAATAATATTTTATGTTTTATTTATTCCATTTGCAGAAAATATTTATGACCATTTGCAGAAAATAAATGACACAGAAGTGACCTACACATGTAGCCCGTGCAAGTGTTCAAGGAGTATTTTAGGGCGCGTGCGCTCTAGTGTTAAAATTGTCAACAATTTGGCATAATTGCGGTTCAATTTCGCCAATAACTTGACACATGTTTTGTTTCAGGTCATTAATCGTATGCGGACTGATAAAATAGACTTTATCGTTGAGGATGCTGGGCAAGAAAAAGTCGAGGGGGGCTAGATCGTATGTCTTGTATGACACGTGGCGCTATCTTGTTGACATAACATACTGTTAAGGTGGATATTGTCTAATTAAGACCATAAAAAGTTTCTTAATATATTGCAGTAGCGTTAACCATTAACATTTACCATTTCATTAATGTTCACGAAAATGTCATTTTGACGAATAAATTACCCTATAACCCCTCCAAATCACAGTGCACACAGCACCGTTACTCAAAGAGGATATAAATGGTCTTGTGCAATTACTCGAGGATTTTCACTTCTCCAAATACTAAAATGTCGCTTCTTCACATAACCTGTGAGTTTCGTCGGAAAACATAATTTTATTGTAAAATTCTGCATTAAAAAATCCCTATTTGTAGAAACAGCGGAGAAGGGCATTTCGAGAATATTATTTTTCAAATATAACTGCTATGACTCTGTTTTTTTATAAAATAAATAAGCATGTTATTTTTCTAAAATTGTTAGTTTTATTTAAAAAGGAAATCCCGAAGTACCAATTGGAACAACCTTTAACAACCAACACAAGAAAATAGTTCGAAGACCCCGCCGACCACAGCGTATCCAAATCTGTTTACGATCAGATCCGACTCTTTCAAACCATCGTTTTAAAAGACGCATAAGAAGAGAATAAAGCAGACTTGTCAAAACAAGTAAAAAGCTTTCTATTACGTTTAACGACGTCTAATTTTATCTTACGGCACATACTAATTGCGGATTTCTGATACTGAAATCATAAATCTCTACTGCGCAATTTGTAAAACAGAATTATCTCCAATATTGAGCACTTACTTTCACGCATAATTAATTATAGAGGCTTTACGAAAAGATCGGCTAATGATCTGCATTATGTGTGGGACGATCTCTAATTGTCTAAATAATACTTCATACATAATTTGCTTCTAAAATAAAAAACTGAGGTTGAAAAAGAAAATCATTTTACACATAATAATACTCGTAATTAAACCTCTGTTATATTTTCTAAACAATGAGTCAACCTGCATTAACTGTTATTAATTATTAAACCGAATAAAACAAATTTTTTATCCCTTTTATTTGATAGATAACAAAGTAAAAAAAAAATATTTGGTTTAAAAATGAACTATCACAAAGTAACGGACAAATCAATTAATAATTATCAATTGTTACTAATAAAAATGCATTATCAAGAATGTTACACCAAGAGTTTCAGAGTCCAAGTCAAAGAGTTTTTTGAAAAAGCAGTATTATTATATAACAATTGAATTAGATATATTAAATATAGATGTATGACAAATATTTTAAGATGTCACAATAATTCTTCTTCTTCTTCTGATCTTTATCATTGTTAATTGCGCGGTTCAATTGTGATTTCATGAACTAATTTCTTCCATTTTTGTTGATATAAGGCGGTACTTCTGATGTCAAGTCCAGTTGTATTTGTTACAGCCAGGTTTTCTCGGTCGCTGCGTATTGAGCTTTCCAGTTTGCTACTCTTGACCAAAAAAAAATGACCAAACCATTGAAGTCTACGATTTTGATTAGTTCATCAATTACTGGCCGGTTGTCACACAGTGTTCTGATTATTTAATTTCGGCGTTTGTGGTCAAAATAAACTTCTCAGGATCGAGTGTAGTCATAGCATCTGGTTTGTTTATATCTTGCTCGAGTACTGTCCATGTTTCTACACTATACAGAAGTGTTCGTAGAATCAACGTTTGAAAAAAACAAACTTCAGTTTTTGTGGATATGTTGGTGTTCTTCCATAAGCACCATTTCAACTATACAAATGTACTTGTCGCGGGTCTTAATCTACTGGTGACTTCAATTGTGCACGCAACTTTTTGCTGTTCCACTGATAATTGGGCATATTTTAATTCCTTCCCCTCTTCTGTTTGGTTGCTGTTTCATCATTCATTTGAACGATCTGTACCATCCATTCTTATGCTTTCGTTTTTTAGCATCCAACAGTTTATGATGATTTCTGCAGTCGCGTATATAATAATTGATCAGATGCTTATGTCTCAGTAGTTGATACATTTTCGACAACCACCTTTTTTCAAAAATTGGTACTATGATGCTGATAAATAAACCAGTCTCGGATTCAGCAATTTTTACGTGAAGCACATATTAATCTTTTTTGTTTTTACATAATTTTAATTTTCTCCACGGGTCCACTATGCAACTTTTCATGTATATGAACGACGAACGTTCGGGCCCGACTGATCACGGCTTAAAACCAGAAATCGGCATCGGGAGACATTTGGTGACGATTTGATAGCGGTTGAAGGAATGAGCAATTTTTACAAGGAGCATGAATGAATTTTCTTTGTTTTTGAATATTTTTGGATACATTCAGTAGTGATGCCGCTGCAAAAAAATTTCTTCCCCAGCTTTTATCATTTCTGCGGAGGTTTGGCTTATTCCGGTGATTCTTAAGTGATTTTACTACATTTTTAATTACATCAAAATTATATTTATATTTAATTACAGCAAAATATAAATTATGTATTTTACCAGTAAAAAAAATATTCTGCACGCCAATGCCGGGTATTTAAATAACTATTTAATAGTTTTTTTTTCTCGGGGAATAAAATAGCTCGCGTCTCCAAACTAGATCGATTCTCTGAAGTTTGAAACGATATATATCGTACCGTGAAGCTTTCGTGGGCCTGTGAAATGACACCGAGGAAGGCACGAAGAGTCACAGACCCAAAGTGCCAACCTGGGGGGATAACAGCCAAGTTTTTAAAATAAAAATCGGGTTAAGCAAAGTCAAAGTCATCTAAATATTATTGATTTGGTGGCATTTTATTTGAGATTCATGATTTATTCAGTTATAAGAAACATTTATTGTTTTTAGTACTATTATTGAAATGTACTGATAAAGAAATATGAATAGTTGATAAACTACTTCTCAAAAATAAAACTAATTCAATTATAAAACAAGAAATATTTGAGCTAGTGTCAGTTACGTTGGATCAAAATTACTTTGAATTTGATAATTAGTTTTATGTTTGTAATGACAGTTTGATAATGGGGAACCATTTAAATCCTTTACTGGCGGAACTTTTTATGGACAACTTAGAAAATAAGATAAATCAATATCAGTTGTTTAAATCATCACTTTACTGGTAAGAATATGTGGATAACATTCTAATTTGTTTTACAGGTTCTGATAAACATTTAAATCAATTATTAGCTCACATTCTTTACATAAAAACATTAAATTCTCAGTTGAATAAGAGCAACATAATAATATTAACTTTTTAGACTTAACTATTACTAAAAAAGACAATAAATATGATTTTGCAATTTTTCATAAAGCATCACATACAGATTTAGTTATACACAATAAATAAATTGTTATACATACAACTTTAAAAATAGTTGAAATTTTTAGATATTTAGATTTATCTTTGTTTATTTATTTAAAATTAATTCCCATCAAGTATCGGTTACCTCAGTTAAAGGGAATTAAATCAAACACAAAAAACATTCAAAGAGACAAGAAATAATAGATAATGCAAAATTTCAGTTCAAAAAAGATAAAACTTTTCCTAAAGAACTATCGAGATCAAAAGAAGTATCAAGACCAATAACAAAGCGGGCTTCTCAAAATCCGTGAAAGGCGTTCCACTACATTAAACGACGCCCAAGCTTATCTATCTGAACACACTAATTGACGATTTCTGCTAATTTTAAGGCGTTGAGGTCATAAATCCTGACAGCGCTAGCTGCAAAACAAGATTATGTCCAATATTGAGCCGCCTACTTGCCCGCGCTCACTTCCCGGAATAATTAATTTTCGGGGCTTTCCCGAAAAGGGAAAAGTGATGTGTGAAATATATCTATAGATCTGAAATTATATTTACAATCATCTATACGAGAGTAGAGTGAAAAGTCAGATACTATTTGAATAAAATATTGTATGATTTAACCCTAGCTTACTAAACATATATTTCAGTATGTTTTGCCCGCCCACATAGGGAGCGCTCCTAATGTGCATGTATATAATAGACTGTTATATTATTATTTGAAGCAATAGATTTTTTTATCTTTTGAACAGCGTTAATTAATGCCTTTTGATTGTATTTTTTTTTGTTAAGATTTCTTGGAATTTTTCTTCCTTTCATTTTGTTTTTTAAAGTGGAAACTTCTTTAGCCGCTTGGAGCGATTTTTGGTAGGGGCAAAACTTATAGGTTCGCGTCACCGACATGTTAGTCACGTGTTACACCAGACTGGCGACGCTCAGCGGCCTGCGTACATGTATACGCATATATACACTAATACATTGTAGATACTCGACTGTATTATGTGACTGTATCATGGCAAAATCTTGTGAATTCGCGTCACTGACATAGTGTTGTAGCAGTAAGTGAAGTTAAATTGACTACGTGAAAAGTTTAATTTGTGTATACTGTGCATTTTTTAAATTGTGTTTTAGATAATCATTATTGCAATTGTTTAATTGTAGAATGACTGTGCAGTATAAAAGTGAGTACTTAATATGCTAATATTTTTATGAAGAGCCGGCCGCGGTGGTCTGGTGGATTAGTCACCTGCCTGGTAATCCAAAGGTAGCTGGTTCAATTCCAGAAATCGGATGGGTCTTTTTCTTCTTTGTGTCTACAACACAACTATATACACTCATATACACACACACGCCTACACATATCCACACCTAAATGTCTGTGATTTTTTCTAGGGAAGAGTGTAAAATCCGACAACGAATTACCCTTCAGTCACGCCCGTTAAAGGCTGGGTAAGGCCGGATGCCTTCTGAGAAGTGTTCTACATTAGTCACTCGCCCGTCGGTAGGCTTCTTGATATACTTATTGGTAGGCACATAACCAAGGGTTGATAGCCTGAGGGGGTGCTGGCCTGGGTTTGTCGGTAGCTGATAATCGTGGTTTGGAACCCACGTTAAGCTGTAGGTCCAGTCGCTAAATAGCCTTAGATGCTGATACGCCTCTAACTGTAAATCCTTTCCTTTCTTTTTTATGTAGAAAAACGAATAACAAAAACAAAACATTTATATTCGAATATTTCCAATATTGGTATTGGAATTGAATTATATAATGAAATTTTAATTATTCATACCATAATTATAAAATTTAAAAAAAACCCAGTTATTCCAAAGTTTTAAGTTTTCACTTCTGTCCGCAGTCCCCATGACTGCCTACCTTTTTTTTATTTTGATTTTGTTTGTTACTATTAGCTGCATATGCTAAATAAAGTGTATATTTATTAATTTTATTTAAATAGTGTCACTAAATGTTATTCATAATGACTAACAAAATTAAGCTTCAATTTTTTTTCTGAATCAGAGCATTTATTATTAAACAAGTAACTGGTATGAAATAATATTAATTAGATTTATTAAAAAAATACCGCAAAATTCAAAAACTAAATCCTTGCACTCACTGCAAACTGGAACTGGCGTTTGTTTGGCTGTGCTTGAGAAGTACTTGACACAACACTTTCAATTTTTAAAATATCTTTGATACTGGCCTTGATATCTCTGCTCAAAGTACCGTTCCCGCAATCACGATTCAGTAAGATTATCTGCCAAACTTTGCACGAATGTTATACGTTTTAATGGCTTTTGACGTTGTTCAACCATGTGAGAGACGTATATAACATACGCGTTGATCATGCATTAGTTCAGGATATTATAAAATATGCATTGATGCCATCTATTTGTTTTACGATTGCAGCTAATGGCTGAACACTGATCTATAGTATCGACAGCTCCTTTCATACTGTTGTAGAAATGTATGATTTCAAGTTTCTTTGTGGTGGAGTTAATGTCTTGCTGTTCATACACTATCGATAGAAGAAAAACCACTTTGTTTGACATCAGTTTATATGAGAGCAGAGTCCATATAAACTGGGTCCTCAGTATCCGACATTCCTAGTTTTTGTGTTATTCATTTCTGACGGGATCTCACATTTATTGCTGCGTAATGTGCCAACAATTGTTAGTTTGTAAAAAGGCTGAAGCAGTTCTGAAGCACGTGGCACGGACGTAAACCAGTTTTCGATGCTCATATTGTTGGTCCCACAAAAAGGTGCTTCAAAAATAAAGGTCTTTCACAAAGTATGTTGCAAGAAGCGTGTTTTCGCTACAATTTGTACCTTTACCCAAATATGGTGTAGCACTACATACATATTTTGAGTGCGAATCTGCAACCAACTTCTGATATTCAATCTTGATGCCATATTTGTTAGGCTTATTTGGTAAGTATATTCTAAATGAACAGCGACCTCTGAATCCAACTACTGGTTCATCTATTGTCAAATAGGAACTCAATTTGAACCATTTTTACATTTTACAATGAATTTCTTCATACATTCTCTTATTGGCGCGAACTTATCTGACGCTCTTATTTCTTGTGTGCTATCTCTTTCGTCGAACCGACAGCACCTTAGCAAGAAGTCAAATATCTCAGCACTCATACAGGCTTTGAAAATGTTGCCACTTCATTTGGTGTGAATAACGTTCGCTTTGGTAAATGGTTACTTTTTAAACCTTATTCGACCCTTATTCTTTATCTAACCCTTCTTCTTAACAGGTCCGAATATAGAATGAATAACATTCCTAATGATGATTGATGTACGGGTACTTGAGGTCCGTGGAGTAGTTGCCCACTTGTGTTTATTTTTTCCATAAATGTAGTTCTTATCTGGATGTGTTATCAGGTTTCCCTGTAAAAATGAGGGTAGGCATGGCTGCGAACGCTTGCAGGAATGATCATCAGAGTTTATGATCATATTTCTATTTCGGCTACCTCTGACAACATTCAGCTCATTAGCGAAAGAGATCGAAGATTTTTCTTCACATTCAACAGTGTCTACAAGTAAGTCCTCCTCCAAGTTGTCATTGGGTTCAGAGTCCGAAAGCTCACCTGGTAGCCCTCCGATTACTTGGTCATCACCGTCATTGTCAGACTCATTCAAAATCTGCTAGATTTTATCTTGATCTCGTTTCAAATCCATCTAAAACAGAAAATATCGCATTTTCAAAATCTTTAAATACACAAATTTAGCAAGAAAACATAAACATTAAATTCTGACGAATAATGCAGCATAATACATATATTCTGTGATTATCTTTCGTTTTTCCAAATAGGCGATGATTAAAATGCTTGGCGATTCCCAGAAAACAGCGAGCATGACCTTCTCGGCCAATGAAAGCGTGTTCGTCTCCTTCAGGGCATATTTCGTCGGATAAATCCCACTGTATTGACTGTTCTAAATCATTTCTGATGTGTAGCGATGATCCAAATTCTATCAGCAGTCACGAATTGCTACAGCAACTCCTACTATACATGTCTAAACACCTCAGTGAAATGGTTATTCGGTTCCGCTTTTGGTTGACAGTGAACAGGCTTTCTCATGCCCAAATGTTCATGTAGGATGTTTTGTAAGAATGGGTTGAGATGTCTCGGATTATCACCTGCGGTCGGCTAATACGATATCGTGAATCTTGTTGACCATTTCCTCAGTAAATGAAACTCAGTGAATTACTCACGAACCATGAAATATAAAGGAACAGAGTTTTTTGAAGTTTCTTCAGCTTGTGTTTTGGATTTTCCATGCAAAGGTAGTAATTAACGTACGAAATTCGCTTTTTCGATGATAGAATATAGAATGTCGAACTTATTTACTTACAAACACTGTTAAAGTAAAACTAAATGTCACATTGGCTTGAAATTCATGGAGTATCTGTACCAAAATGGAGTATGTGTATCAAAAAGTATCTGACTTTTCACATTATCTTTATATGGAGAGTAAGGTTGCTTAAGTCGTACCACGGCCTAAGTGGTACCCCGGTATTATCTCGTTTAAAATTTGCAAAAAGCACCATCTAGTGCCGTAAGCTTGATCTATTTAGTCGTACGAGTAAACGAAAACAAATGGGTGGCTGGCCGGCTTCGTGAGGTAAAAATAATTCAAAAGTTCATTTTTTTTCAGTTTTGATTAACATTTTTGGCTCATTTGTAAGCTTTTTAAAGAAACACTATAATCCTGAACTTATTTTTAGGTTTACGTCTATTTTTATCGTTCTCTGGCAATCATTTAGGCACGCTCAAACGGTAGAATTTGTTTAGGTTATGTCAGTGGTTTCAGTTTGAAACTTTGAAGACCTTGTCCTTTAAGTGGTAGCTGTAGATAATTCCTTAGTCGAATCGGTACGATTTAGGTATTTATGGTAGGTTATTTAGGTATGTTCACTAATATTTTTTTTATCAGCTGATAAATATGGCGAAGAGAAAGTACAATGCTTGGAAGCAGGAGGATATGGACGAAGCTTTATTGCAATATCGGAATGGTGAAATTGGATTTAATGAAGCATGTAGAAAATATAATATACGGAAGTATTGATCTTCTGAGCTGATCTTTCAGAGCTGCTTGGTAAATCATACCCTAGATCAGTTTGTATGGATACAGAGCTAAATGGTTTTAAAGCAACACGTTTGAGGCCATGTGACAGAAACGTTATTCAAGAAGAGGATTTCGTAGCTTCTGTGCAAATCTCTTATTCATCAAATCAAGAACCTGCTGATGTAAATGGAAAAACCACACTATCATCACATGTTCACTCGCTAGAGATACATCGCCATACACAGTCGTAACTCCAATAATTATTGCATCGCCACCAATCGTAGTATTGCCACCAATAGTTGCAACGCCACCAAAAGTAACAACACCACTCTTAGTACCTAGAGATGCAACATCACCACCCACCATTTAACTTGGACCTTCAACAATATCACAAGATACTGCACACGGTAATAGTACAGGAGCAGATGACAAAATCACTACCACTAGTCAAATAATAAAGTCTTGAACACTTTATCTCCTATCCCTTGCATATCAATAGTTATTAAAAAAATGAAGAAAGGTACTAAGTCAACAATGGTATTAACTTCAAGTCCCTACAAAAACGAAGAAGAAACCAAGGAAAATGTAAATAAGAGGAAGAAGCCTGTACTGGATTTAAAAAAAATTAAAATAGAAAAAGGAATGAAGAAAGTTATAAAAAGAAGAAAGACAGATGAAACATGTACGAAAAATTGAAAAACCAAAGACAAAGAATCATGGTTATGCCAACTATGTAAGGAAGATCGCGAAGACAACATGATCCAATGTATGAAATGTAAAGGTTAGGTACATGACCTATGTGCTGACGCAGAATATAAGAAGAAGAAATATATTTGAGATATTTGTGTTCAATCTTAATAATTTTGTGTCCTACGAAATTATAGTTATGGTTTTCTATGTGTAATTTACTCGGTAATTAAGTTCGACTTTGAGACTGTGGTGATTCCAAAAAATATTGATTGTTAGTTGATCTTACACTAAGTAGTTTGTAGTTTTTATTTTTTAATATTATCTCTTGCTATTAAACATTTTTTTATATAGTTTATAATGTCTTCACTGAAGTCTTATTCTAAATACGACATAGGCTATAGGTGGTAAGAACTAGGCGACCACGCGCCTTAATCGTAAACCAGATGATTTTGTTTTATTTAAATTGTTCTAAATATTACAGTATTATTTCCATAGGGGATACGACTTAAGCAACCTTACCCTGTGTATTAATTCTTTCTTCTCTAATATGTTACACTATAGCCAAAAATATACAATTACTTCAAAAGTGCTTCTGTCGTAATAGACAAAAGTAAAGAGTGATTTTGTAGTGTATCTGATCTTCCTATAAGGTCGCTGCCAAACGAATTGTGAGTTTGCCCGCAAGTCTGCAAATCTGTCTCTCAATAGTCTGACCAATCACCGTGGAACAGTTATCATCAGAGCAACGCTAGCAAATTATCAAAATTTATTATCAACAACAGTGTTTTATCCGCAAAACTTATAGATCACTTCGTGAATTTTATGATGCACATAATCGCCCAACTGTGCGCCAATTGCTTGAAAAAGTGGTCGGAAATTGGATTGACGGAAAGCGCTTTGTCAGAGGTGACTGCGGCGGACATTTGTCCGAAATTGATTAGTGGTCCGAAACATTAAGGACATTGCATGTTATTTTACATACTACGGACATGTTACATGAACATATATTTACATGTTCGGACACGCTAACAATATTAACCTATATAGCATGGAAATTAAATTTAAAAAGACAAAATAAAATACTTTTTTACAACACCTTTTTTTACAAACTACAAATATACCAATTGGTGTTTAATTCAAAAACGTGTGTTTCCCAAAACTCACCTTATGTCATAAAAGGAAACTTTTAATATCTTTGAAATGTTATTTTAAAGTTTTCAAACTGCTTTAACTCGTCTGTAGGTTGTCATGGAAATATTCTTAGAATATACTTTAATATGAAGAGATTCGATGTTGTACTAAAACCTACTGCATTGTCAAAGTGATAAAAAGTCCATATGGTTCATTAAAATTTTATACACAAGTGTGGAAGTTTGCTCGATAGGTAATAGTGGGATATAAATATGTACTCCATACGAGAATTGACGTGTAGAGACATTTTAGTATGCAGGTTAATGCCAAGGTGGGAAGATGAGTAAAATAATAAATTTAGTACGAGGGTTGTTTGACAAATTACCCACCTAAAACCTACAAACTATTTTCAGTAAAAGAGTGAGGAATTGCCAGATGCGAATTGAAATGTGATGTTATTTAATTTATAGTTAGTTAGTCCGTTATTTTAAAATGTTCTGCTGAAATAGTGATGATTCCCAAACTTGGCAAAAAACCTAAAGATATTTAATCTTATGGGCCTATAAGTCTACTTTCATTGTTATCTAGTCTTTGAATAATATATACAAAAAGGTTGAAACAATTTTTGGAAGAAAATATAATTCTACCCGAGTATTACTCCGGATTCTGAAATAAACATGGGACAACAGAAGAGTCCACAGATATACTTACTACACAGATATACCACAGATATACTTAGAAGGCAAAATATTCTGTTCTACGACTTTCTTAGGTATGTCACAGACATTTGATAAAGTGTAGCTTACTATACTCGACTATATACTGACAAAAAATCTCCCATATTACCAATTACTCAGATCTTACATCATAAATAGAAACTTCCTCATCAAAAAAAAAGGTCAGGTCAGGTTTCTTGCAAGGGAGCGTTTTAGAATCTTTACCCACAATACATATCAATTTTATGAGTGGCAACTGTCGCTACTTATACAAATGACAGATGAACTTGCAGATTAACTTAGATAAAATTCAAGCGTAGCTCAAAAAATGGCGTATTAGGATTAACGATTTTAGATCTACGCAAGTTATATTTACATTGCGAAAACAATCATACCCATCAGTTCAAATTTAACAGTGTGAACTTCCCCAACCAATGGTGCCAAATACCTTGGTAGGTGGCTTAACACACAGTTTACGTGGAAGAAGCAAATCTTTTATAAACGCAAGCAATTAGGTCTTAAGTTTAATCAGATGTATTGGTTCATTGGACGCAGGTCTCAACTATCACTTGAAAATAAGATTATAGAGTTTAAAGCCATTCTGAAGCCAATGTGGTATTACGGAATCCAACTTTGGAACACTGCCAGCAATAGCAATATTACCATACTCCAACGCTTTCAAAATAAGATTATGCGTGCCATTGGTAATGCACCCTATTATACTCATTAAAGTCATTAATGAGTATAATAGGGTGCATTACCATCAAGGAAGTTAAACAAGTGACATATAAAAGACTTACAGACTTAGGTTTTATTAGATAGGTAGATCACTGGAACCATTCTATAGATATCAATAAGAGTTAAAAAATAAAAAAAATCAAAATACGAATGAACAAAATGCTGGAAGTGGTTGTAAATAGCAATATCCAATCATGCCGCTAGTTTATGAAGACTTAAATCTGCTTATTTCATTCCAAAAGTTCCTTTCCTTTTTAAATTACTAATTGTCTGAAACGACGTAGTGCACGAAGTGGCAGCATTTTAGCATTGTTTTTAATAGAATGATAAGAATACTGCTTAACTTAGTAGCATTCAAGAAAAGCCTCACAATATCAGACAAAGTAAATGTTCTATATAGTATACACTGGAATATTTTCTGTAATCGCATCCAAAAAAAAAAGCAAACAAGGAAGAAATATATCAATTTTTATGTTATAGATAAGCTATATTTCATTTTGATTCAAATATGTTTACCAGTTACTGCAATTTTTCAAACAACCTTCATAAATTATGGGCATTAATAATATAGCCAATATTTTTGGATTATAGATTAATAAGGATTAAAGTACTGATAATGAAATTGTTATTCTATATATAACGAACAATGGTTTTGTTCATATGTTCATATCTTTATTTATAGTACTCAGGGTGTCCTAGAATATATGGGCAATCTCTCGGATTCAGATAGAACACATAAAAATAATATAATATAAAAATAATATATAGGAATACGTTCCTATACAGTTTTTGTCCTACAGCCCCCCTTCGGAAACACCGGTTCATAACGGACGCACCTGGAAATCTTGGTTTTAAATAACTTTTGAAGAACTCGGTGTAATTTTATATTTTTTAATGTGATGGTTACTAGGTAAGTCTTCTTAAAATGAAGCCTTTTAATCACATTGGGCTTATTTAGTTTGCTAGAGACGGACTAGTCCTAACACATTAATATTATTTTTTACACTCTATATGATAAAGGCACAACAATATTATTTTCGGACAGCTTAAACTTTAAACAAAAAAAAGGTTTTC
The DNA here is from genome assembly GCA_031761425.1 of Cosmopolites sordidus. Classification (NCBI taxonomy): domain Eukaryota; kingdom Metazoa; phylum Arthropoda; class Insecta; order Coleoptera; family Curculionidae; genus Cosmopolites; species Cosmopolites sordidus. The sequence continues at coordinate 283,737 of JARFXV010001437.1, forward strand.
TCGATCGACATCGATAAAATGAACTGTTTACGGAAAAAAAAATCTTCAATAAATATGGGGTTTTGCATTGGTTACTATCTTCATAAAATTACTTGCTTGTTGCTATGGTTTTTTTATATGTACCGATTTAAATAAGGATATTTATTGTACTGTCAGTTGAAAATAGAGTGTTTTGAAATTTTCGATCTCTTTTTTTTCTTTTTCTTCTTGGTTTCAGTCAATTATTAATGACATTTATGTTTGCTGAATATGCCGATATGTATTGAATTCCCTACAAGCTAGAAGATGTATGCTTGCCAGCTTTATGAAGAACGATCTCCCAATGGAAGAATTCCTAATAGGAAAACCTTTGAAATAGTGGATCGTCGTTTGAGGGAGACAGGTAAAAACCACAATGTTTTTCTTTACTTCTACTTATCGAATGATAGAGATTTCATGTAGAGATTCGCAAACAATTTTAAGAAGGTTTGACAAAGCGAGCCACAACTCGCTATTCGTTTGTAGAAATCAAATCCATCGCGGTGAGGGTGTTGAACATCCTAAATGCAGCAAAAGCAGATCATTCAATAAGAGCCCAAAAATTGGCTGTCGAGTTTGATTGCGCAAAATCCACGATCTCTAGAATCCTGAGAGAGCAACAGTTATTACAACAGAGCAACAACCGTCTTGAAAAAATCAATGCATTTCTTCCTGAAGACTTTCCGCGGAGGATGGAATTTTCTAATTGGGTTTGAGATGGGCACAGAAACGATGCAAATTTCATTAATTCAGTTCTATTTACGGACGAAGCTGGATTTTCTAAAAACGGCATCATAAACTCCCATAATTTGCATTTATGGGAAGAGGAAAATCCGCATGCTTCTATTGAACCCTAGTCTATTTGAACCCATCAACGTGTGGGCCGGAATCATCGGGCAACATTTAATTGAACCATTTGTATTGCCAATAAGGTTAACTGGAGAACTTAATTCGGAATTTCTTTAAAACAATTTGCCAAAACTGGCAATACGATGTGATATGTGGTTCATGCATGATGGGGCTCCACCACATTTTAATTTAGTAGTTCCAGATCACCTAAACATGAACTTCGAAAATCGATTTGTAGGTAGAGAAGGACCAATGGCTTTGCCCTCCTCGATCACCTGACTTAAATTCATTAGATTTTTTTATACAGTCATAACTTGTTGGAAATGATTAATTTTCATTATCGCAAACTAACGACTAATTTTGAGGCATTGTGGAGGAGCCAACAATTCGTAGAGCTAGGGAATGTACTTCAAAAATTATTTAAAAATGAAACGATTTCCAGAAGCGTCCGTTATGAACCCGTAGGAAAAAAAGTATAGGCCGTAGGAAAAAAGTGTATAGGAACTGGTCATATTATTTTTATGTGTTCTATCTAAATCCGGGATATTGTCCACATATTCTGGTACACCGTGTATATATATATACTTATACGATTATGTGGCACGCCTGGTATATAATACCTGACATACTGCCCATTATATATATCAAGATCATTTATTCAACTCTAATAATATAATACTGCTCTAAATTTCTATTAAGAAGGAAGGATTATAAGAAGGAAGGATTAAAAGAGGAAATTCTGAAGGAATATGTAAAAAATAATTGTTGAATTTACCAGAATCCTTCACAATAAGAAATATCTAAGACTATATGTATTCATTCTTATTTATATATTTATCTATATGTAAGCATCCTTATTTTATTCATCCTTATCTTTATTTTAAATCCTATTTTATTGGCCTATTTTAGAATAATGTAATTATTTAGTTATTAATTTAGTTATTTGAGAAAAAAAATTCTAATGATCGTAAAACAGAAACATAAAACAGAAGCGGTCAAACATTAAGTCAAGAAGAATCAAGAAATGATCAAAAAGTAAGTCTTCGAAACTGTTTTCATACTCGATTTCTGGAATTGCCTTCAAGTGGGCAGTAAATTCTCTTGCATGGCTTCTGTGGCATGCACGAAGTGGTTTATTTAATCGAGGGAACAGGAAAAAGTTACATGGTGCCGTATCTGGACAAAATGGAGCTTGTGGAACGGTATGTTTAAGATTTATCGAAAAATTGACGAATCATTATTGCGGTAAACGAAAGTGTTTTATCGTGATTTAAAAACCATGAATTGTTTCGCCTGAAATCTGGATGTTCTTTTCGAATGGATTCGTTCAAATAACGCATAATGCTTAATCAAAATAATATTCCAGTAATATCTAAAATGTCTCAATTACTTAATCGACGACTATTTAGCAAAATATCCTTGATTTTGGTAATGTTTTCTTTATTGGTTCACGTGAAAGATTTTCCTGAACGTGATTCGTCTTCACTTGCTTTTCTACCATCAGTAACTTCTTCTTCTTCTTCTTCTTCATGTCCCCTCTCCGGACCGGAGTTTGGCAATCATGTTAGCTATTTTGATCTTGGACACTGCCGCTCGGAACAGTTGGTTGGAGTTGCAGTTGTACCATTCTCTCAAATTACGTAACCAAGACATCCTTCTTCTACCGATGCTTCTCCTGCCCTGGATTTTTCCTTGCATAATTATTTGTATCAGTTGGTACTTCTCTCCGCGCATGACGTGACCCAGATATTGTAGTTTACGTCGCTTCACGTCTGCCAGCAGCTCATTTTCTTCCTTATTCACGCGATTCAGAACTTCCTTGTTTGTTACTTTCTTGGTCCAGGCGATTCTTAAGACCCTTCTGTACATCCACACTTCAAAGGATAGCAGTTTATTCTGTGTATATTTGTTTAATGTCCATGCCTCCATTCCGTAGAGGAGTACAGAGCAGACGTAGCATTTTATTAGTCTTAGTTTAAGAGTCAGCGACAAATCTTTGCTACATAAGACGCCTCTCAATCTTACGAAAGTACTTCTTGCCTGTTCTATTCTAGCAATAATTTCCGGTGTATTGTCATTGTTGTCATTTATTGTTGTGCCCAAATACCGGTATATTTTTACTCGTTCTACTTGCTCTCCCTGAATACGCAATTCTGCATTATTGATGTTTTTCTTTGTAATGACCATGAACTTTGTCTTTTTCGTGTTCAAGCTTAATCCGAGGTCTTCGCTTGCCTTTCTTACTTTTTCCATTACTCTGTTCAGGTCCTCCATTGATTCTGTCATTACAATGCTGTCATCAGCATATCTGATGTTATTGATTGGTATTCCGTTCACTATTATGCCGGCTGTTTCATCCTCAAGTGCTTTATTCATAATGTTTTCAGAATATAAATTGAACAATGTTGGAGACATTATACATCCTTGTCTTACGCCTTTCTTAATCTCAATTTCCTCTGAGTTGTAGTTGTCAATGCTTACCACTGCCTTCTGATTGTAGTATAAGTTATAGATTATTCTTATATCTCGCGTGTCTACACCTTTGTCTTTCAGCAATTTTATCATGATGTCATGTTTGACATTATCGAAAGCTTTGTTATAGTCGATAAGACATATGTATACATCTTTATTTACATCCAGGCTTCGTTGCATAAGTATATTGTATGCTACCAGGGCTTCACGCGTTCCTAGGCCCTTTCTAAAACCAAATTGCGTGTTACCTATATGTTCCTCTAACTTTGAATATAATCTGTGGTGTATGATCTTCAAAAATAATTTCAATGTGTGTCCCATGAGACTAATTGTCCTGTAATCTTCACATTTATTAGCTTTGTTTTTCTTAGGGATGGTTATGAACGTGGAGACAAGCCACTCCTTTGGGATTTTACCAGTTCTGTATATTTCATTAAACAGTCTCTGTAGCACTTTCAAATGTTCGTCCTCTAGGAGCTTGAGGAGTTCTGTTGGTAGATTATCTGGTCCTGTTGCCTTGCCCGTCTTCATATTTTGTAATGCATATTTTATTTCTGCAGTTGTTATTATTGGACCACTGTCTTCTTCAGCCGGTTCCTCTGACTGTCCTGATCGTGTGTCCGCGAAAAGGGATTTCGTGTAATTCGTCCATGTTACAAGTTTATCCTTGATGTCTGTTATAATTAGACCCTTCTCATCCACTAAAAATGATCTTGTTCTTTTCCTTTGATACCCCGTTAAGTCCTTCACCTTCTTATGTAAATGGAACTGGTCGTGTTTTTTCTGTAGGATCTCTATTTCTTCGCACTTCTGAGTAAACCATATTTCTTTGGCTTTTCTGACTTTCTGGCGAAGTTGTTTCTGTATGTTTTTATAGTTAGGCTGGTGTTTGCTTTCCCTACGTGTATTCATTAAGTTTAATATCTCATTTGTAATCCAACCTTGTTCTTTTTTAGGTTTGGGTCTCTTCAAGTATTTTTCTGTTGGTTCCATTAGTGCCGTTTTAAAGTCGTCCCAATTCTTATTGTTATCCTCCGACATATTTAAGTTGCTAAGATTGTTGTCTATCTCCAATTTTATTTTCTCTCTGATGGTTACGTCATTAAGACCGTTGAGATCAATTTGTTTTCGTCTCGACTTTTGAGCTGGTTTCTTTAGTTGTATATTCACCCTTGCCACTAGGGGGTTGTGGTTGGAATTTACGTCTGCACCTGGGTAGGTCTTTACTGACTTTACACTATTTCTGAATCTCTGATTAATCATCACATAATCTATCTGATTGGGTACTATATGATTTTCACTATCTTGCGGCGATGTCCAAGTGTATAGTCATCTTGGTGGGAGATTGTAGAACGTATTAGCAACCACCAGATCTTTCTCTTGGCAAAACTGAATTAGCCGATGCCCTCTGTCATTGCGTATACCCAATCCGTAGCTTGGGTCCGTATACCCAATGGTTGCGTATGGTACCGTATACCCTTGGTTGCGTATACCCAATCCGTAGCCATCAGTAACATCCATGCCCAATTAGTAAACATTCTTTTATGCCATAACTTCATCGCCAACATTTTCTTAGCATTAGCATTTTATGCATTAGAAAGCACAAGAAATTTGGTTTTTTCGTAGTTCATCAACTGAATTCCGTTTTGAAAACATACGTGTTTCCAAGGTCACACTTGGCATTTGCAGTGCGTATCAAAGCATACACGGGGCTATTTAATAACACTAAGAATAAAAGTGCGAGACAAAATAAAAGTTCAAGAATATTTTTTAAAGTATAAATAATGCATACAAAATATTTTATTTTGAAAATATAAAAGTAATTTTGATATAAATATATAAATTTTGAACCCGAAATCGTGGCTCTTGTAATTTTAATAAAATAAAAATGTTTGATTCAAATTGAAATTTCAAGCGGCGTTATTTTTATTCGACTATAAAAACTGGCACTAAAACCTACTCGGTTCCATAAACAAACAAGCGCTCCGTCGTACGAGATTCTCAAAAGTTTTGAGATTGTTTATTTTACCGACTCTTTAATACCCCTGGTAAGTATTCCCTTAAGACAAAGCATCACGCTTTCATCTACTAATTGAAGTTTGACGAACAAAACAGAAAGAAAAAACTGTTTGTAATAGAAAATGTGCGTTGCATTATGGTAATAACATAACAAAACTTTTTATATCGGCATCGATTAGTTCTACAAATTGCCTTCCTTTTTTCGACCAATATAAATATCTACGGGTGATTTTTTTAGTGTATCCGAACTTCCGATAGGGATCGCTGTCAAATGAACTGTCAGTTTTGCGCGCTTGTAATGACAAAATTATTCACTATAGACAAATCATCATGAAACGGTTAACAAATTAACAGAGTCACGTTTGCAAATTGTCGAAATTAATTATCAAAATCAGTGTTCTGTGCGCCAAACTTATAGAGTACCTTGTGAATTTTATGGTGCACATAATCGCCCAACCGAACGATATATTCGCCGTATCATGGATAAATTCCAAATGTGTTTCCAGCTGCTCGATATTAAAATAAAAACAAGACCAAAAACTGTACATTCTAAAGAAAATAGCTTTATATTATTTAAATATTAAGCTGCGAAACACGTTACCGTTAATGGGGATCGTTACAGAATGATTTTCAATGAATATTTAATTCGAAAGTTTAATCGCATTTTCTGGAATACTTCAAAGCATTAGAAATATTGTAGATGTTACTGACAAATTGGTTTTGAGACAAAGCATCAAGCTTTGATCTATTAATGGAAATTTGACGAACAAAACAGGCAGAAAAGATACTTTGTAATAGAAAATATGCGTTGCATTACGTTAACGACATTAAACCTTTTATATCAGCATCGATTAGGTCAACAAATTGCATTCCCTTTTCCGGTACAAACTTCGACGTTTTCTTTTCAGTTATGATTGATAATGGAACGATTTAATGAACCGCCAAACAGACAACCCTCTTTCAAGGGAGCTTTGTTCTTCAAGGCAACAGCGCCGCGTTCTAGTCGTGCAAGTTGGAATTAAATGACGGACGTTTTCGTCGACTTAACCGCCTTCTAGCGAATTTTATAATTAAATTTTTTGTAAATTCCTTAAGAAAAGGAGGAGACATAATTAGATTAGTTTCGCTGTTTCAAACTTGCATTTTTTGTTATATATCCATTTTTTAGTTTTTTATAAGAAAAAACGCAATTGTTTTATATTGAATATTTTCTTAATCTGTGTTCCTTCTGCCGCCACTAGAAAGGTCAATTTATTACATATATTTTCGTGACCGTTTAGTATATTAGACCGTTTAGTATATTAGACAGTGTAAATAAGTTTTAATTTTTTATTGTTTTATTTACGTTTCGATTCTACAACGAACCATCATCAGAATACTTCTAAAATAAAAATTATTTTTATATAAAAAAAAATACAAACTTACATTTAAAAATTCATTTAAACAATTAATTTTTTGAATTTTTTAAGTAATATGTGTCAATTTTTTATAAAATTTTTAAATGACATATTTGACTTTTGACATATTTAACAATTCTTCCACCTTTTTTGTTTTTTATTATAACCTAATTGTTTTGAATTTTTTATGTGGAATGATATTAGATGCAAAAATTTAAAAAAATATGAAAATTTATTATTTAATAATTTTATATATACAACTTAAATTATCTGTATCATTTCTGAAATTAATGGTATTATTTGTTTTTTTTTATATAAATCATTTCTTTTATATTTCTTTTTTTATATTGTTTTTCAAAATCTAAGATTTTTATGTTGTTAGAATTAAAGTTATGTTTATTGTCTATAGCATGCTTTGAAAATGGAGTGATGTTTGGTTCTAAGTTTCTAATGCTTTTTTTGTGTTCATTAATTCTCTTTTTTAAATATTGTTTCGTTTGGCCAATATATGAGCTTGGGCAGTTTAAGCAATCAATTTTGTAAATTAAATTTGTTTGTTCCATTTTGGGTGTTTGTGGTTTTAATTTTGTAAATATTTGTTGAGTGTTATTATTGGGTATTTCTGCTATATTTATATTTTATGGTTTAAGAACTTTTTTTATTTTATTATTTATTTCTGGTATATATAGTAAAGGTATGTAATTTTCATTTTTAGTTTTATTTGTTATGTTATTATTGTTATATATTCCAAGTATTCTATTTTTAATTACCGGTTCGTAAATTTTTTTTGGATACTTATTATCTTCTAGTGTTTGATTTTATTTATATATTTTGGTCTATTGTTTGGATTAGTTAAAATAATAGCTCTATCAATTAAAGAATTAATAACACTTTTTTATATTTATTTAGTGTATAGGATTTAAAATTGAGATATCTTCCAGACCATACTGGTTTTGTATACCAATTTGTTTTGATATTGCCATTCTTATCATAAGTGATGTTAATATCCAAAAAATTTATTGTTTGATTTTTTCTTCTTCATGAGTAAATTTTAATTTGTTATGAAATATATTGAATTTGTTTAAGGTATATTGAATTTTATTTTTAGGTATGCATAATATACAATCATCTACAAATCTTTTATAAAAATAAGGTTTAAAATCGAGAGTATCAATAACTTTTGTTTCAACATATTCGATAACTAGATTAGCAATAGTTGCTGAAATTGGTGAGCCCATTGCTACACCGTAAATTTGGGAATAAAATTGGTTATCATATTTAAAAAATGTAGATTCTAGACATATTTTTGTAGCTTTGTAAATTCGTTTTCAGGGATGGTTGTAAATGTTTTAATTATTTCCCATTTTTCTTTAATACTGTTAATGGACAATTCAATTGGAATGTTTGTATATAAGGATATAAATAATATAATATAATTATATAATAGTATATAAACGTTTTATATATATTTGTCACATCTAATATTTTCGCGGATGGTAGATAATGTACCTAAATCATTCCGGGTGTCGATTCGTTAATTCTGTGAAGAGTCACGATGTTTAACCAAAATCTCATTTGGTATTTTTAAGTGTTGTCCACTTCGAGTGGTCTGTTGGGCTCTTCACTCTAAGCGGACAACACACAACAGAAAATGCCAAATGAGATTTGGGCGAAACGTCGAGACCCGGGGCGGTTCGTCGAGAAAAAAAAAAGTGGAGCACGTATAACCGAATTTTGGAATGTGGATAGGAAAATGCGTCGCAACCAAAAACTTTACATTTCTTAGTATCATACACATACTTTGCTGTGTGGAAATACGAGTGCAACTGTCAGACATCAAATTTTCAAATAGGTACCTAGATAATAAAATTTTGATAAACTCACCATAGGACCATGACAATAAAATCTGTTTGTAGTTGAAGTCCATCCTCCTAAATTTCTGAGCAGCAAAGTGATCGATGACTTGATCATAAAAATTTGAAATTGACCTCACAAGTTTTTTTTCAATAGATAGCATTGCTAACTGCACAACTGTTCCTGGCCTATAGTGTTTCTTAGAAATGTTTTGATTCGTTTGATGGTAGAGAAACATCTTTCGCTTTCCACAGTCGTCATAGGGACGGTACACAAAACAGTCAGCAATTCTACAGATTTACTAAGTTTTGATGTTAAATTGTTTTGGATAAACATCTGTAACAGCGGCACAGCCCTACCGTGTTTCATAAAATTGTCCCGTGCGTACATTACGGAGAGTTCATCTTTTAATTTTAAGTAATTTACATTTGCAAACAGGTTACAAACAATTTTAATGTCTTCATTTGAAAGACGGCTCGATATTCACCAAATTTTTCAGTTTCAAATAAATTTGCAACAGTTAGGTATACATCGAAACTAAAACGTTTATGAACCTGTATGGTTAAGATATCACAGATTTATTGTCCTCCGTGTCAGTAAATTTCCGTTTCTTTCTGCGATTCTCTATAATCATTGTAGATTATTCACCAGTTAAGTTACCAAATGTTTGATTAATTTGTATTTTTATATTGTTTATAATATTTTGAATGGCTGTTGAAAAAGTTGCCAAATTCTTCTTAACTTTAAGTGCAACTAGTTACTTGCTTTACTGATGATCAAAGAGAACGTCGCAGTGAGGCTTTATTTTATTGAAGAAAAACAACCAAAATTTAAAATTATCATTCACCAAATAATTTATTAACCCCCGAGCTTGATTAATAGAATTTTTATCCGACTCGGTGTATATAACTTCTTCAAGGCATGTTTGTAATTTTTATTTGTAAATGTAAACAGTATTCAAACATTTAGACGTAAAGTTCTATCTGGTAATGGCCGCACTGGGTAGATGTTTTTTCACGACGCTGTTCAGAACAGTTGTCGTTTTGGATGATCGAGAAAAGAAAGCGGAAAATGCAGACAGATTTGCAAAAAACACCTTTACTCCTTTTTCTGTTGTACAACACCTTTCAATTATTAGATTTAATTGGTGAGCATAGCAGTGAATATACTGCGCATTCTTATAAATATTTTTAATTTTGGCTTGTATTATTACCATCAAAACTTTGGGCTATGAGTTTCTTAGGTTCTTTGTCTATTCCTAACTCGTTTAGCACCGTCAGAGTTTCGTCTGCAATTCCATGTGCTGTGTGATTTTTTGGTATTAAAAGGCTTCAGAATATCTCGTAAATTTTGCCATTTTTAACATATCTGATTATAAAAACCATCTGCATTTGAGTAGATATATCGGTTGTTTCATCGATCTGTATGGCAACATATTTTGCTGTGTAAATTTCCTTTTTTAATTAATCGAGACAAGCATGCAACATTGAATTCAATAATTCTTTCTGAGTTTGTTTGAAGATCTCTAGAAATAATTTAATTTTAGAGTCTTTTAAATGAGCTTCTAAAATACTGTCTATTTCGGCCATCAAATATACTAGCCCTCTAAAAATGCCAGGATTTTTTGAAGTGTAGGTTTCGTCATGCCCACGTAATAGAAGCTCAAATATCCCACAACATTTTATACCGTTAATTAACTTAAACAATATGTAATGATTGTTATCGACAGTTTTATTGTGTTTTTTAATAGAAGCCTGATGTGCAGTTGAGAACAAATATCTGGCTTCCCCAACATACTAATTTCTAGCTCATTTTTCAAATGTCTGTGTGAAATAGAATGCGATTTTACTTTTGCGTCCAAATGTATGAAATCATTAATACCGTGTTTAGTCCAGCCAAGATGAAGATCGCCCGCTCTCACTGGTTTTCCGACCACTAGTATTTCTCACACACGGTTTTATTGAATGCGCGTTTGTATGTTCGTTTTTAAGTAATATTAACCTATTTGATTTGAAGAATCGGTGTCGGCCATCCAAGATTTTTGATAACAATCCGATCCTCAAATGTTAATGTACATAATCTTTCAAAACGTTCACCTTGCCACCACACAACCAAAAGTCGAAAAGCGCGATGGCGAAAAATACCTGACTATAGCGAATGGGGCAGTGCCCAAGATATGACGTTATACATGCTTTTAATCTCCGGGTTACTAACAAAAGGATGTATTGCTGTGTTTATTTTTCGTACGCGATAGTAAAGAAAATAGTAGCGGCACAACTTTTCTGTGCCCAAAGCACGTGTTCTTTAATCGGTGCGCTTCGGCAACCCACGACCTGTTTCGTTACTGTGAATTACATGGATGTTAGACTGTAGTCGCAAGAAGCGTGATCATAGACAAAACTCATAGAAAAATCTTAGAAAATAAATTCTATCGCTAAAGAAGTACGATCCACGTTTCGGAAATAAACTCATTTCATCTATAAAGAAAGTGTTTTTTAAGGCATCTGCTTGCAACAATGCCTATAAAGGGCATAAAAACTGCCAAATGTGCCTTTACCTCCCGAAACAGTAGTAACTCAATGGGGAAAGTGGATTGAAGCAGTACTGTTTTACAATGAACATTTCGATGCCATCAAAGGTGTAGTAAATGAGTTCGACAGTAAAGAGGTTATTGCAGTTTTTCAGTCCAAGGAAGCATTTAACAATTTTAGTATAAAAATACATAGCTGTGATTAGCACTCATTTTTCTCACATATCTTCGAGTATTAAAAAGCTTGAATGAAACAAAAGCGAATGAAATGAAAATGGACCAGCATGTCCCATTTTCAAGCAGCTGCTTCTCCTTTATATCATGGGCCATTGAAATGATTTGTACATGACTTTGGACTGGACAATATAGGAATTATCACAAGCCCGTAAAGGAGGTATTTCCGCAGATTCTACGAACCTTTACGGGCAGTTTTATTGCTTGTTACAGGTTACAGTTTGTTTCTGTCTCGTTTACAGTACTGCCAAGTGTTTTTATGCCGATTTTATATAAAATGGAAAGTTCTAGTTGTCGATTTTTCAAAAATCCAGCGGATAAGTTTTGTTATATATGCGGAGATATCCGAGGAACTCAAAAAAGCCTATATTTTATATGTCAAGTGCCAAATGTGATACCAAGATAATAGTTGGGCTCCTTATGTTTGCTGTACGAGTTATCACGTAAATTTTGTACAGTGGATGCATTGCTAGAAAAATTCTATGTCATTTGATGTTCCTATGGTGTGGAGAGGACCTACTAACCATGCATCTGTCTGTTACTTTTGTATCACTAAAACAGAAGAGATTTCTAAAAAGTAAAGCGGCAAAATTCAGTATCCAATTTTGCCTTCCGCACATAGACCATAGTTCTTAGGCACTTAGTTCCTAATAGCCAGGAACTACCGGTAACGATTGCTCCTTTAAACCTGGACAACATGTTTCTCGGTGATTCTAATTCTTTATCAGGATCTGATCCACAACTTCCTGAGCACTGTAGCTGTGACCCAACATTTTTAACAATTACCAGTGCACCTCACTTAATATCTCAGAATGAATTAAATGATTTGTTACGTGACCCGGTATTGTCAAAACCAAAATCGGAACTTCTTGGTTCCAGACTTCAGCGTGCAACCTGTCCCCGAAAACGGAATGTAACATTTTCAAGTTTTTATAAAATGGGAGGATCGCTATGTGTCTGTTGTGACATTGATGGTTTAATGAACGAGCTTAATATGGAACATATATCTTGCGAGTGGCGTATTTTCATAGATTCGTCGAAATACAGCTTAAAAGCAGTTTTGCTTCATAATGGAAACAAAAACCCATCTATTCCTTAAGCCCATTCAGTGAAAACAAACCTATGCAACTTAGCAACCATACTAAATCACGTTAAATATGAACACTATCAGTGGGATATTTGTGGGATATTTGTTAACACAAAAAAGGTACTGGTTCCATATGAAGCTTGGACTAACGAAAATCTTTGTCAAGGCTATAGATAAAGAAGGTAATGGTTTCAAGTACCTAAAAGAAAAATATTCTTAATTGAGTGATATAAAACTAAAAGAAGGCATATTTATTGGACCTCAAGTAAGGAAACTTCTAGGTGATTTCCATTTTGAAGGAAAATTAAATGAAAATCAATTGGCAGCTTGGAAGTGTTTTGTAAATGTAGTGTAAATGTAGTGTAAATGTAGTAGTGGGATTTCTGGACAACAAGAAAGATGAAAAATATAAAAATGTCATAGATGAACTCTTGAAAGTCTATGAAATACTAGGACGGCTCAAGTCCTTAAAATGCATTTTTTACACTCCCATTTGGATTTTTTCCGGAAAATTTAGATGCAGTTAGCGACGAACAGAGAGAGAGGTTTCACCAGGACATCAGGACTATGGAAGCAAGATACCGAGGACGTTGGAACCCATCTGTTTTGGGCAACTACTGCTGGGTTTTAAAAAGTGGTGGAGCTACAGAACACAAGAAAAAAAAGTGAAAGTTTTTGTCGCTATATGAAATATATCCCATGTAATATATTTTTATTCACATAATCCTCAGAAATGTTTTTAAAAATAGATTTAACACGTTTTACATTGATTAAATATCAGATTGTAAAACTATATCGTCTCCTGCTGATATATCGCTGATTTTGAAATAAAAAAAATAATAATTGCTATTTTTTTATTATCTTATATTGCAGATTTTGACACTTTTGAAGTATGTTTTTCGAATTATTCATGCATATTTGCCTGCATATTTCAAGCTTTTTTTTATTGCATATATTCCGGTCTCTAGTGATAAGCATTGAAACATAACTCTAGTGATATTGGATTTCGAAATTTATAATCTTGAAATATAATCCTAGCTTTTAATTACTTTATATGAATAACGTAATAACATTATTTTCATTGTGCACATACTTCAAGTTGTTATAGCTGTACTACTGTATAAATATATGATGCTCGAAATTGTGATTCATTTTCAGAACACACTGGAAAAATCAAGTTTACGAAAATAACTGCAATGGGTGACAACGTGGCTCTAGGGAGCTTAAACTCTACTGAAAAGGCATCACATGTTTATCTGCCCCCTCTCTAAAGGACAAGCCAACAGTGTTGCCAAATCATACACTACGCCACCAGTCTCATTACTTTACCAAGTGTGTTGGTAATTCCTTTCCGGCTTTTTCACTAGAGAAAACACGTTATTCGCAATGGCTAGTTAAAATGCATTTATTTAAAGTATTGGCCATTTGATTCTATACATTTTGCCCATCTCTCAGGCAATTTATGGATGCCATTCCAAAAGAACAGTTTCTCCTTTGAGCTAAACCGTTCATCGAGCCATTTGTTAACTTCTTCGAAATCGGCGAAGTGATGCTCTGTAAGCGCGTACCCCATCTATGCAAAAGGGTGGTAGTCGGATGGAGCCAGGTCTGGAGAGTAAGGCAGGTGCGATAAAACTTCCCATCCAAGTGATTTTAACACTTCTTTGACTGATTTTGCTGTATGAGATGGCGCGTTGTCATGCTGCAAAATCACCTTATCATGTCTTTGAGCGTATTGTGGACGTATTTCGATCAATGCATAGTTCAAATTGATCATTTGTTGTCGGTAGCGATCAGTATTAACTGTTTGTCTAGGTTTCAACAGTTCAGAATATACGACACCAACCTGGTTCCACCAGGCACAGAGCATGGTCTTGCGACCAAAGCGATTCGGCCTTGCAGTCGATGGGCCAGTTTCGCCAGGCGATAACCATAATTTTTTCGCTTGGGATTTTCGAAATGAATCCATTGTTTATCACCCGTTACTATTCGATGCAGAAATGACTACCTTTCACACCTTTAGAGCAGCATTTCACTGACGATTTGTCGATTTTCTAATTGCCTGTCATTTAATTCATGTGGCACCCATCTTCCCATCTTTTGGATCTTTCCCATCGCTTATAATAGTTCACAAAATGCGATTCGACTCACATTCAACCTTTCTGCCAATTGTTTTTGAGTTTGTGTTGGGTCTTCACCCAATAACTCCTACAATTCCGCATCTTCAAACGTTTTTGGCCTACCAGGACGTTCTTTGTCTTGAACTTTGAAATCACCACAATCGAATTGTCGAAACCACGTTTCACATGTTCTTATGGTTGGAGCTTCTTATGGATGTTCACAGTAAGTCTCCACCAGCAAACGATGACTTTCAGCGGCTTTTTTCTTTTGATGAAACAAGAAAAGCAATGCGTGCCGCAAATGCACATGTTCAGGTACAAAACTCGACATTTTCAAAAAATTATAAATTTATAACGCTGTTATTTTGGCGGAACGTAACTTGTGTACTTTTGAGGTTAATCAAATTATAACATTGCATACTTATGGCTAGTGAGATCTGTTACAAAAACTGGTATTTACACATCTCCTACACTATAATGGGGATGATGCACCGATAGAACGCCCGTCTTAGAAATTGTTTGCGATATTTTCGCATTTTTTTCGCGATATTTGCGAAAGGTATACTAAGTACGACAGTATACAGGCTACGACTAATCTAAATATTTGAAGACCAAATGAAACAACATTCTATGATCTTTATTTTTTTACAAGGCTAATTAAAAAGTTCGCCGAGCGACACCTACAGATCAGCAAAAGAACTATATAATCTATTACATTTTGAAGTTTTTTCCTTCATATGAACATATGTGAAGTTTCAAGTCGATCTGTCAATTCATTCATAAAAAAGCAGCTTAAAGTAAACGTATCAGTGTTATTTTTTAAAATGGAAAATATTGAAAATCGTGCAGTGATTAAATTCTTTGTAGAAAAAGGTTTAAAGGCAATGAAAATTCATAGTGAAATGGTAAATGTCTATGGGAGTCGCCTCCTTCAAAAACAATGATTTGTAAGTGAGCAGATGAGTTTCAACGTAGTGGTACAAGTCTGGATGATGATTCTTGTTCTGGACGTCCAAAATGTGCACCTACTGAACAAATAATTAATTATGTACATGATATGATTATGGATGGTAGACAATTGACTTTAAGTAAAATTGCTAAGGCCATGGATATTTCAACTGAACGGGTGTTTCATATTTTCAAAAAGGAATTATAGTACAAACCATTCGACTTTGATTTTGAGTAAACCGACTTCGAATAAAACTTTCTAACCAACATTTGGATCTTTTTCGAAAGAATAAAATATATTTAAAACGTCGTTTTGTCGCTATGGATGATACTTGGATTTACCACTATGATCCTGAACTGCGACAACAAACCGTAAATTCGACTAAAAAGATTATGGCATCAATTTTTTGGGATGTAAAAAGCATTTTGTTAATTGATTGCTTTCAAACCGATTAAACAATAACAGAACAGTATTACTCAAACCTTTTGGATCAATTGGATGAAAAAATTCGCGAGAAAAGACCTGATTTAGCGAAGAACTTTTTTTTTTCAATACAATGCATAGGCTCACATAGGTGTTCTTGCAATGGCCAACTTGAAGGAGTTACACTATGAATTGATCGAGTATCCACCCTATTCACCAGATCTGGCTGCGCTCTGACTTTTATCTTTACCAAACCTCAAAAAATTCCTACGTGGTAAGGGTTTTTCATCAAATAAAGAAGTTATAGCCGCCGTAGATGAGTATTTTGAAGGATTTGAAGGAATAAATGAATTGAAGAACCGCTGGAAAAATGAATTGAGCTTAAGGGAAAATATATGGAAGAATAAAGTAATTTTTTTTCAACTATAAACTTGTTTTATCGTTTCCGCTCCGCGAACTTTTCAATTAGCCTAGTATATTCACAATACTCTTTAAAATTCCATTCATATATTACAAGTTTTGCCTTTGTGTTCATTACGTTATTATAAATATTATGCTATTTCCTCCTGTTCTTCAAACATCGCCTACATTTTACCCCCTGTGCGTAGGAATTAATTTAATATTTACACATTTTCGTTAAATTGTTTTCATCATTGTATTATGCCAACGATACCTAATTCTATATACTCACCTCACAGTGAAATTAGCCACCTTAATTTTCTTCATAAACTGAATCACCTCGTCTATATTATCTTTGAAATCATCCTCAGAAATTTCCGAGAGTCTTCGTGTTGGCACAGATAGTTCCGCTAATGTGTCATCTCCGAAACATACCCTGTTTCTCTTTAAGACCACATCGACCCACTCGTCGACGGTATTCTGTTTCTCCCTGATGTTTTGCTGACACTTCTCGTCGATGAGAGCATTTATAATGCCGAAAATGTTGCGTTTCATTTTCCGGCTAGCGAAATGCAGAGCGGAGACATGTACACGAAAACCGTTTTTATTAGATGTCGTGCAAATTAACAAGCATGTTTGTAATCAGCCCTTCCACTTTCGTCCGTGTCGAATGTGAACTGAACCGGCGATGAATAGACGGTACAAAAAGTACAAAAGGTGTTTATTACCATATTGGATCCAGGTAAGAGCAACGAACTTTAGCCCTTTATAACTTCATAAATTCTTTACAAGAATGTTGTAGGAACAATATTAGACAAAGGCATGCCTTTCTTTGTTTATTATTATTTTATATTTCGGTGTTATGCGAAATAAATTTTGAACTTTCTGAGCACACACGGCAACAATTCCCAGGCCCATCAAAATGTTTTTATTTTGGTGTCTGGCTGTCCTCATAATTTCAAAAATCGACATGTATATGACTTTTTTTTATTTGGTCGATGAATCGTATATATTCTTTTTGCTGAATCGTGAATGTTTCCATGTCGTTCGTCTCTATAACGTGTCTAAGAAATACCAGGATGTGTTGCCCAACGGTAGGTATCAGGCATTTATGGTACGAATATTCAATACCTTCAGGATCGATTTATTTAAGGAAATTATTTCAGAATATCCAAAGAAACATGGATGTCAAATAAGACCAAACAGGGTTGTGGGTATCGGAAAGTGCACCAGAAAATATTAGGGAGAAGGAAACTTGACGATTGGTGCATTAGAAGAATTAATAAAGAGTTGGGAGAATTATAAGAAGTGAAAGAAATAATGGAAACAGCTATGTTGGTTTATTTTTTCTTTTTTGGGGTTTTTTGCCACGATCTAAAGCTCGAAAAATATCAAAATATCTGTTCTTATGTAAATAAAGAATCACTATTTTAGGTATTTTGATATTTTTTGAGTTTTAGATTGTGGTGAAAACCCGAAAAAATATATGAACATGCCACAATCATTCCGACATTACTTAGGTATGTTGGTTGTTATATCACCTCAAGTATTATCATAGCTAGGACATAGGGAGATAATGATTGGAATAAGAATACCCAAAGTGTTACTGAGAAGCTTAATAGGTGAAAAAAGAAGAAGAGGATGGTAAAAACAAGGTGGAAAGTAGAAAACGATATAAACCGATAAATGGTAGGAGAAAATTAAGAATAGAGAGTTTCGGCGGAGATTTATTAAAAAAATAGCGACAAGAGACTTCGACGACAGATAGACTTTACAAAAGAGTCGTAACCTAGGGAAACTCATTCCACTTGCGTTCTTTTCCGTCCTTTTCGGCCTGCTGTTCGCCAGAGTTCCCTGTTTTTGGCTCCTTTGTTAGGTTTATGGTAGCCTGTTAAGTCTTTAATTTGGTCTGTCTACTGTCCACCTTTTATAGGGTTTGTCGCGGGATCTAGAACTTTCCATTCATCCCTGAATCATTAGTATTTCTAGGTTACTGCCATCCCTGCGTTCAATAAGGCAGAAAAATCTAAATATTCATTCATGAATAATTTGGTAAAGCGTTGTGGGGTTATTAATTTCTTGAATAACGGATGCACCAAAGTTCAAAAGAATAAATGCGTTTGAGATCTTGTTTTGTAATGATTAATATGTGAGCGGGATATATCAATACTGAAAAAAATTAAGGTTTTTACTGTCTATTTCTTTGTCTTCTGTTTTATGTCCTTATCACTAGATCTTCTGCAAATTTCGCATTGTATTTCTTGCCATTTAGCATCTTGTTCTAATCTCATAAGTGTTACCATTTTTGTTCGATATTTAAAACTCAAAATACATGAATTGGTTAACTACCTTAAATTATCCTTCTTGACTGATGTTGGGTATGTTGTTGTGTTGACGGAGATTCAAATGGCAGGAGAGGGCTAAGAATAGGGAGCTGTAGAGGAATATTATTAAATAAGATATGGGGTTAGCTCGTAGTCCCGATAAATGAATATATATGAATATACTAGCAGAACCCGGTAGACTTTGTCCTGCCAGTGTATATGTATTTACCTCTATATTTCTAAAATGGATGGTCTGTATGTAATGTAGAATTTATAAAGCGTTGTAGAAAATTGCGGAAAATTAAAGATTACTTATATTGATAAGAGTCTATTTATTTTATTAGTATATATTTTTTTTATCAATAATTTATGTGAACGAACAATATTTTTAACTCTTCCATTCGGTATATAAACAAACCCATTTAAAGTAATTCAAACTAATACTAACATCTAGCGTAATGCAAGTGGATACACCGAATCAGAAAACCGAACATATTGTTTATCCACATACGTTACGCTAGATGTCAGTAATAATTTGAATTACTTTAAATTGGTTTGATAATGTAGCGAACGGACTAGTTAAAATATTGTTCGTGCAGAGTCTTTGGAGTTCCTGCTCTGAGCAAGCAACATACAGTGGACTTTTCGATGGTCAACGAATCCAGATCGTGCAATTACATGTCGAGGGCTCTGTTTAGTTTCCAGAGACACTAAAATAATCTTTTCAGCGTATCCCGTATAACACACAATATTCTTTTTCGTCAAATTAAGAATATAATGAAATCCCTTCGCAAAATTCTACACTTCTTTTTTTGTTTTTTTTTTTTTGGTCTTGGTTACAAGACCTTTAAGGCATGCACTTCGCTTTTTTTTGTTATGAAACCATGTGACAGCAAAACTCTCAAACTGTGCCTCATTTCACATACAACGTCAAAACATCAAAATTTAAAATAAAGATTTTTTTTATATAAAAATTTTCGACTTTTCCAATGGATTACGAACACAACAAAAAATAAGTCAACCAAATCGGTAAAGCCGTTCTCAAGTGATGGTCCGTCATACATGTGACAATTGATTTTAATTTAGAGAGAAGAGGAGCCACGTTAGCTGTGGTGTCTAAGGTGTCAGCCTTACGTTACGGCAGTTAATGTGGACCGGGTTCAAATCCCGTACTAGGCAAAAAAGGTTTTTCTAAAATTCTTGTGAATGTTTCTAGGTAAGAGTGTAAAATCTGACAAGGAATCACCCCTCAGTCACGCCAGTTCGTGGCTGGGTAAGGCCGGATGCCTTCTGAGAGGTTTTCTACGTTAGTCACTCGGTAGGCTTCTCGAGATAATTTCGGTTAAGCACAAAACCAAGGGTTGATAGCCCGAGGGGGGTGCTGACCGGTGTTTTCGGTAGCTGATGACCGTGGTTCGGAACCCACGTTAAGCTGTAGGTCCAGTCGCTAAATAGCCTTCTCAGTTGCTGATGCACCTCTAACCCCAACACTTTACTTTAGAGAGAAGATAACGATTGAAAAAAAATTCTAGATCATTGACCAATGAAGAATTACGTAGATGTCTAGAAGAGTCTGACGAAGACGAGAATGTTTTTGCCCAAAGTTGAGAATCGGGGGAAGATTATGTAGAAGAGTTTTTAGAAAAAAATGCCGAAATAAGCGCTGATGAAGACCTGGTAGTGGAAAGTAGTAAAGATGAATACAAGAATGCTGTTAAACCTAACGTTCATGCCCTTAGAGCGACGAGGACGTGTTCTAGTACATAACATAGTAACGCACTTGCCAGGTCCAAAAGACCATGCAATTTTTTTTATTTTTAACTTATAACATGTGTTTTATTATTATATTTACATAATTATAACTTTTAATTCAGTTAATGTTTTCCAATTTTAGGCTTTAAAAAAGCACGAAAAATAGTTTAGTTATAATATAATGTTGATTTTTGAAAAAAAAAATAGTTTGAAAAGGTTATAAATATTTTAATTCTTTTATTAAAGGCTTTAAACATGTTTTTAGTAAAATACATGAATCAAAATTAAATCAATTAAAAAAAGACGAATTTTGGTCTCGGGTTCCTCGGATCTCAGTGTGACTTTTGTGCGACTTAAAAAATAATGTGAACGTCCAGGGTTAAATACAATAATTTTATCATGAGGGAGCAAGAGTGGTGAAATGCACGTTGAAAAACTGCAAATACGTGGATTGGTGTTTTGTGGAAAATATCTTTGTGTTAGATTTCCTACTAAAAGGTATACAGAGGTAAAACAGTATAAAACAGTCATCAGCCAAACGGACATAAAATGGTGATAAATAAAGAAAAACAAATAGAGAAAACAGATAAAGAAAAATACATATAAATAAAGATCAAAAATATCATTAACTGATACCTATGATGAGATAAAGTGAAAGTGAAAAAAACCGTTTCAGAAATAAATAAAATAACATACACTACGAAGGTGATCTGAACCAATCGAAGAGGAGAACAGAATTGAACTGGAGAAGATATTAGAGATGACAGAATGAAGTTGTGAATGAATATACTTATTACAAACAAACTAGGTGAAAATAACATTACAGGAGAAATCGAAAATCGTATTATGAATAGTAGCAAAACTAGTTTATCTTAAGATCTAAATTTCGACAAAGAGACACAAAAACCATTATCTATAACACATTCATTTTGCCAGTAGTCACTTATTGCTGAGATATGTAGATATACTTTATCGCAGAAAATAGAAGAATGCTTGCATGATTTGAAAGGAGAATGTTCAGAAAATATATTTTGTGCTAAGAGAGGCTAAAGAGCTATTGCACATCAAAAATAGGCTAGGGGCTTCTGGAGAAGAAAGCAAACGTTGCAGGAGGTTCATTGAGGGGCTGTCACGGAAAGAAGAAAATCTATACAGAAGGAATATGACGCGCCTTTTGAATCAATATTCTTTTATTATTATTTGTTATACTTTCTATTATATACAACATAACTAATTTTATAACGTGCGCTACGCCGCATATGGATACTATTATTATTATTATTATTCACGTATGGACCCGGGTGGACCACGCGAAGTACAATTAGAGGCGTTTGTTGTTGTTAGCCTTCCTTTGCGCCCATACTAATTTCATTCTTTCGCTATGAGCTCTTTTTCTTTCGTCAGACCAAGTTGTTCCTGTCTTCCTACATTTTTCTCTCTGGCCAACCTTCCAAACGTTAACCTTGTGTCTGAAACAGCCTCTATCCTGAATTTCACTTTTCGTAATATTTGCTGATCTTAGGTCCTCTTTAATTGCAGCAATCCATTTAATTATTTCTACTTTAGCTCTACTCCTATGTTCATAAAATTCGACTATTTGTCTAGTTAGCCTATTTGGATTCATCCGTTTTATGTGTCCGTAAAACTTAAGTCTTCTTTTTCTCATATCGCTATGTATATCTGTGTATTGTTTGATTTCTTGGTTTTCTCGAAGTCGGTATGTTGTATTTATTTGTTTGGGGCCTAGGATTTTTCTTATGATTTTTCTTTCCTTCTTTTCAATGTCCTCGATGTCTCTCTTTCTATTCAAAATGAGCGTTTCTGCCCCATATAGACATTCTGGCTTAATAACTGTGTTATAATGGCTCAGTTTTGTGTTTTTAGATAGGCATTTTTTGTTATAAATATTTTGTGTAAGTCTCAATGCCGTTTCCATTTTTTGACATCTACTCTTATTGGCCGCTTTTTCCAACCCATTTTCCATGATTATTTCACCCAAATATTTGAATTGAGAGACTCGTCTGATGTTACCATATTTTGTTTTTAGAAATGGTGTTCTTAGTCTGTTGCAGGTCATGTATTGTGTCTTTTCAAAGGAAATTTGGAGTCCTACCTTTTCTGCTATTTCTTTTAGGATTTCAATCTGTTTCTGTGCCGTTAATACATCTTGAGACAAAATTGCTAGATCATCAGCAAAGCAAACGCCAGACAATCAATTTTGATGTTGGTTCTCCCCAGTTTAATGGGCTGGTCAATATTCAGGGCCGACTTTTTTTCCACTCCTGTATTACTTTTTCTAGAACACAGTTAAATAAGAGTGGCGAGAGTCCATCCCCTTGTCTCACTCCAGTTTTAATTTCGAAGGGCTCTGAGATGTCACCCATGAATTTAACTTTTGACCTTGTGTTAGTTAATGTTGCTTTAATAATTGCCAGCGTTTTCAGATTTAGTCCTTGTTCTTTCAATATTCGGAATAAAGATTCGCGTCTATAGAATCATATGCTTTTTTGAAATCCACAAATGTACAGACGAGATTTTTATTGTACAGTTTTTGATGTCTTACGATCAACTTTAGATTCAGGATCTGTTCAGGGCAGGATCTGCCCGGTCGAAAACCTGCTTGATATTCACCAATTTGAGGTTCCAACTGTCCTTGTGCTCTGTCTAGTAGACATTGAGATAGAATCTTGTAACAAACTGGGAGAAGAGATATCCCTCTATAGTTGTTTACATCCGTTCTATCTCCTTTCTTGTGAAGTGGATGGATTAAAGCATCTTTCCAATCTTCCGGAATCCGTTCGGTTCGCCAAACTTCTTGTAGAATTTTGGTTATTTCCTTGATTGTACCCGGACCAGCGGATTTCAAAAGTTCAGCAGTGATTCCATCTTCACCAGAAGCTTTGTTATTTTTAAGCCGCTTGGTTTGCCTAATTATTTCATCTTCATTCGGTGGTAAGGAATCTGGGTTTGTTTGCTTAGGGTTTAGCGTTGGTAACTAGCTAGTTGTGGTTAACATATGGATACTATATTAAATAATTTGTTTTACACCAAAGTTTAACGAATTCTATTATTATTGACCGCTGAGATCTATTCAATATTTTAATTTTACATATTACATTACATATTACAAATTTCAAATGTATTATTTTTTTATTTTATCCGAAAATTTAGTAGTGCTATCTAAACTTTAACAGACAGCACTACTAAATTTTCGATAGATAGATAGCACTTTTAAGATTTTACATATGGTTCATAATTTTTGAGTTTATTAAACTAATATGCGAAAAAGCAAATAAAACATTTATGATACTAAGTAAAATAACATAAAAACAGGAGGTTTCAGGGCCCGAGAGGGACGTATATTGGTGGAGGACATTATATCAACCATTTTATATGAGGCGTCCATTTGGGCCCATGTTTTAAAGTATAAACACTACGATGCAATGCTGGAAAGAGTAAACAAAAAAATTGTAATACACGTTACAAGTGCAACCGTTACTAGAATCGCCGTCCTAGCAGGTGTTGGTCTGGCACCAATAAAACTCAGAATCATGAAAATTATATCAATATGCAAAAGGGAAAATTAATCAAAAACTCAAGCAAGAGAGGAACTACTGGAAGCCTGGCCCAAACAATGGAATGATGAATTATGAGGGAAGGACAAAAACATTTATCTGAGATGTGAGAGAGTGGCCTAACAGAAAATTAGGGAAAACAAATTTTTGCATTACACAAGCAATAACGGGCCATGAATCATTCAGATACTATTTATATAGAATGGGAAAGTCAGAGGACAAGGATTGTCGCTACTGTGGAATGGTGGATACAAGAGACCACACAATCTTCCACTGCCCGAGATGGGAACCGTTTTGGATGGCTACTGCTGCAGAATGCAATATAGAAGTGATGGAACACAACATCGGTGGTCTGCTTCTGGAAGGAAAAAATCATTGGGCAATAATTAATGGGCATGGTGGAGAGAATAATGAGGACAAAAATAGAGGATGACAGAAGACGGTAACATAAATATGGACTGGCAATCTGTTGTGTGCCCTAAAGTAATGCCTAACGGCGGTTTCTAGGCCACGAGCCGGAAATATCCTATAAGGGAAAGGGTTTTAGTTGATAGGCATGATCCCCATAAGGGTATGAATCCGACACTCCTATGTCATTGAATTTATTAAATTAGTTATATTTGCATCATGATACTAAATCTAGTCTTTCATCATTTTTGATATTATCAATATTTTATGTATATGAAAAAATGTATAGGCTGATTTTTTACATTGTCTTTGATTGGAGTCTCTATCAAACTGTGGATTTTGCGCGCAATCCTGTAAACCTATGTGTCAATAGACTGGCAGATCATGCAATGGTTGACATCAAAACAATATTATCAAAATTCATTGTCAAAGTTCTGTGTGATCTGGAATTGATCTGTATTGGATCTGGAAGAGTTGACATGTGGTTCCAATAGGATGGCTCCACATGTCATACAACCAACTCAGCAATCGATTTATCGAGGGAACAATTCGATGAGAAAATTATTTCCAGGTACAGTCACCTATATATTTAAGGCATTTTCTTTGGAGTTATGTTAAATCTTTGGTATATGCCGATAAATTAGCAACTATTCACGCCTCGGAAGCCAATATAATTCGGACAACTGCGGACATAAGACCACAATTGCTTAAAAAAATGGACGAAAATTGGATTGAAAAAATGAACTTTGTCATAAGTATCCGTGGCGGGCATTTACCTCAATTGGTTTTCATACATTAATTCCACTGCTTTCTATTTCCCATAAAATTAATAGCTTCAATGCATCTAATTTGGTTGTTGTTTTATTTGAATTTGAAGTTCGGATGCACTAAAAA
The DNA here is from genome assembly GCA_031761425.1 of Cosmopolites sordidus. NCBI lineage: Eukaryota > Metazoa > Arthropoda > Insecta > Coleoptera > Curculionidae > Cosmopolites > Cosmopolites sordidus. Next base: position 309,041 of record JARFXV010001437.1, read on the forward strand.
AATCACCCTACATATGAAGAAATTATGCAATGTAAAAAAATAAATTAATGTCCTGCATCATCTTGCTGTAGCCTATTTTAGGTAAATTTAATATTTACAGACATTTTCTTGCAGGTTTTTTAAATATTAATAACATGTACCAAAATTAGATATAAAAGAAATTTGTTACCCCCCTTTAAAAATAACTAAATCTGATGTTTTACAATTTTCAGGTTTCTCTCACGATATTTAATTGGATAATTTTCCTATTTCTAACTAAATTTGATATAACATAAATGTGAAAAAGGAAAAAATATACGCCGACTCTTAACGAAATTAATTTATGTATTCTTCCCTGAAAAGAATTTTTAAATAGTACATTATTTAAATTGGTATCGTAAAAGGAAATATCTCATCTTGTTGATGATGATCTCAAAATATTTTCCTAAATGGTGCCCTTCGCTTCTTTGCGTACATTTAACATGCAAATTATAAAAAAAATCACGTTAAAAACCTGTGTAGGGAAAGCATAAATTTAAATCATGAAAGTTACAATATTTTAAACATTAACATATTTATAACCTGAAAGAAATATCGGTCGAGCCTTTTGAAAAAATTCGGGTTTTTATCGAGTCCCTGTGGATTACTTTAGTATTTAATTAATGTATTTCTTTGATGTTAAATTTTCTTATGGTAGACTATATTATAATTAATAATTTATTTAGAAACGACCAAATTATTTAATTTCCTTCAGTGATTTAATCTATTCTTTTTAATACCTATATGCATATTCATTAATTTTAAATTGCGATGATATGACCTTATATCCCGAGTTACAAATTTATTGAGTAATCATTACAAAAACTTGTTATTTTTCATACTGCCTCGTTTGTTCACGAAAAACCTAACTAGGCCTCTTGTTACACCTTCCCCTTTAAATAAAGCTTTCTTATTCACAACAACCAGAAGAATCAATAATAATCGCAGGTTGAAGTAAAACATCCAATCCAAAGTAACTTTTTTGCATGGTTATTGGTTGGTGAGTTTATTTAAGTTAGAGATGCGTCAATGCACAAAGTATAGTTACATAGGATATTCCTAGCCTTAATAGATAAATTTCTCATCACCCTTAAAGTAACTCTCTTGAGATTTGTTAGATTAGATTACAATAAGTATATAAGTGCCTACAGGCACTAGATGGGACGTTCTATAACTTGCCGTAGAGGGTTTGACTAAGGTCTTTCTCTAACGATTCCGATTACCTAGTTATTAGAGTCATAAGGAATTTTGTAATACTTATGTATTTTGAAATAAACTTTTAAAAAATATAGTTTACTGAAAATTCCATTTAATTGGTGCAGTCGGTAGAATTGTCCGAGTGTATATTTGTGTTCGGATAATCGCAAATAATAAAAACTATTAAAACGAAAATTTGGACTCATCAGAATAAACGCGCTTCTGTATTACAGTTAACTGGCAATCCAGTATAGTAAAATCTTACTATTAGCTTCAGTTTTGGTACACGAATTATATCGTACCCTGGTGTAAATTCAGTTTGGATACTAGTGTGGATTACCAACTTAGATACCAGCGTTGGAAACAGCAAGCCCGACCCCTGGAGTTCGAATTAAAATAAGCAGCCTAGGAACAGCCCCAGAACGAATAAGTAATTCACAATGCGAAGATAGACAGTCTTCTTTATGCTCTTAGCATGGATCCCTCTAACTCTTAATTACGAAATCGAGCCTGTTAATAACCCAATGCTTCGTGTCTTAAAGGGGACCAGTTTTATTATCAATAATCGCTACACAGTGCACTACCACATAAGTGTCACTAACATTATACTATGCCTTCAACAACTAAAGCAATATCATTTTTAAACAAAACATTCAACGAAGACAGAAATAGCGAAATCTCCCATATTATACCAACAAAGTTAAATCACACTTTCGAAAACTTAGATTCACCCTAGATTCATATGAGTCACAATTAAAGGCCATAGAACACAATCAGGGCAAAATATTAGAAAAACTTAGAGATCTCGACTTAAAAGAAAAATCAATTTTTATAGTTTTATACCTTTCATATTTTTGTGACATCAACTTGAAACTTTTACAAATTGAAACTATCTATAATAACAAGCAAACAGCAATTCATTTCGCACAGATTGGATTGATGCAACGTTCAGTCATACAACCTAAAGATCTAACAAGAATATTAAAAGAATTTGATAGTGATAACTTAATACCATTCGATAACATAATGAAATATTACCTAACTATGCATACACGAATTAACATTCAGAATGAGTTGATAATATTCACACACCTCGCGAATTAAAGAAGACCCGTTCTTATTATATAAAATCTACCCTATCCCTATCTTAAATAGGACTATCAATATAAAAATGCATACTTATTGAGCTCTATGAATAATTACTATACGCTAAATGAAGAATGCCCAAAAATTTAAAATTTCTATTTATGTACACAAGAAAGGCTTTCGAAAGATGATCTATGTTTGTACCAAATGATAAATGTAAAAGGCTAATGCTCAACTGTTCCAGTCTCCTTTAAACATACCTCAATTACTTCCATGTCTAATAGTTCCTTATTAATAATCCCGAAAGAAGCAGAAAGGGACACCTTTCAATGCCCTAAACAAAACAGCATAGAAATAATTGATCAGCTTTCTATTGCATTTCCAAGAGGTTGCCAAATAAAAATTAACGAATTTATATTTTCAAAACAAAATCCTGAGGTAATCGACTTTAGACTTAAGCTACCCATATTACCATTCAGTATATCCCATAATGAAACAGAAATCCCAATCAAAATAGAAAAATTTGATCACTCGCAAATAAAAGCGGCGAGGGGCGAGTAAAGAAATGAATGCCCTCCAAATCCATGACCTTAAATCTCTCACAAATCATAACTACTCTCATTGGAGAGAGATTATAATTGTATTTCTAATTTTATCGATAGGAATAGGTCTTACCTTATACTTTTTAATACATCTTAAAAATAGAAAACGAAATAATCGCCAAATTAATGTAGAATTGCAAGAAACTAACCCTCCAAAAATTGTAATTTCGAAAAATCCTACCGCATTTTTCGAAACTTAGGGATGGAGGAGTTACATAGGAAATTCCTAGTCTTAATAGATAAATCTCTCATCAGCCTTAACGTATCCCTCTTGAGATTTGTTTAAATTAGAATAAGTGCCAACAGGCACCAGAAAGGATGTTCTCTAACTTGTTGTAGATGGTTCGACTTCAGTCTTTCTGTAACAATTCCGATTACCTAATTATTAGAGTCATAAGGAATTGTGTAATACTTATTTGTTAGTTTTAAAATAAAGGTTTAAAAACAAAGTTTGGTTATTATTGAGGCACAAATTCGTTGTTGGGGAATCAAAAAAGAAAATGCTTTATATTTATAATTTGCTCAGTTGGAATGTATTATTTCAGGCTACGGAGCTTTGTTTCTAGATTGAATTAAAAAATGTGTTGCTTGTCACCAATACTGACACGCTCTAGAAAATGAGAGTTGTCTATTTTCAATCCGTCCCAAAAATCAAGACACAAAGTCAAGACCCTCCTATTGTCCTTTTGATCCTGCGAACGGTTTCTCCACTTGCCACCAGAGTCCACTTGTCCGCAGTAAATCAAAAGACCCATCAGATGTTGGTCTGTCACCCTCCAAAGGGAAAGACAACAGTATTACCAAATCGAAGACTACGCCACCATTTTCACTCATTTATTTGTTAGCACACCTCGTACACAGACTCGGATTGATTTCATTCAATATATCAATACAGTTAGAGATAGTGATGGGAAATACGGATCTTTTTGAAGAGTCGGATCACCGGTTCCGAATCAATTCAAACATCCGGATCCCTGAGCCGGTTCTCGGATCCCACTAAATCTTTTGTCGTATAACTGGTTGCATGACTTAGTTGCATAGTCAGATAATCAAATACTTTACTATTGGCAGTAGTATATAGCATAACATTTTAATTTCTGAGAATATCAACATGCCCGTATATGAATTATTTTTCGTATGAATTATTAAAAGGCTTCGGTATATCATCGACATCAAAAAGCAATAATTCACTCTCTCATATAGAAAAATTTTGAAAACAAAATAATAAATGTAAAAAGTTCCAGAAACCCTACGCAGGCAGCTATTAATGAAATAAAACAATATTTAAATGAGCCCTTAATCGATCGACACGAGGACCCCTTAATATGGTGGTTTCAAAGAAAAAATATTTATCCAAGACTAAATGAATTTGTCCAAAAACGACTCTGTCTTATGTCTACTTCAGTGCCATGTGAAAGAGTTTTCAGTAAAACTGGTCAAATTGTGGCAGAAAAAAGAAGTCGATTGAAAACTAAAAAGACAAATGAAATCATATTTTGAATGAAAACAATATAACAATGAAAATACAACCGTACTTAAATATTTTTCCAAATATACTGTTGTGAATAAAATAGCAACATATATAAAAAAATCCTTTGGCTTTTCTTTCTATATGTATACAGGATGTTTTAAAAGTTGAATTATTTATTTTAACAGGTTGTAGAAATCGTAAAAACAAGTGTTTTTTCCAAAAATCATTTATATAAAAGTTATATAACGAAATAAAGAAGTTATTAACTGTTACAAAATTTGAAAACAGACCTGACTTTTTCATATTGGCGATAAGTCGAATGATTTAAGAACATTATCTTCCATCCGTGAAAATATTTGATGTAATATATATATATATATATATATATATATATATATATATATATATATATATATATATATATATATATATATATATATATATATATTGGCGCATTCGTTAGTTGCTTGACCTCATCACTTACATTGAAAAACACATGTTTCGACTTCCAATAGCAGTTTTTTTATTTCTTTGGACTGCGTCCAATGAAACAACAGTAATCAGGAGTTATGCAGCCCCGACTGTTGGGTTCCACAATTTCAAATGAAACGCACAACAACCTGCGTCTCCACCAAAATAAACATTCGTTAGTTGCTTGACCGGAAGGGAGCCCCGCTCATCCCTTACATCGGAGGACACATGTTTCATCTGTTGGTTGTTAGGCTCATCAGGGTACCGACATATGCTCTTTCGTTAAGAATTGCCAGTCCCTGTCCATATTGAAACAACCCACACTTTCGCCGACTCGTTGGATAAGCAATTACCGAATGTTCGTTTTAGTGGATACTCAGGTTATTATATGCTCCACATGAGATTGTGGAACCCAACGGTCGGGAGTGCATAACTCCCTGTTACTACTGTTATCTCATTGGATACAGAAATAAAAAATCTGAAAAATCTAAAGAAATAAAAAATCTGCAATATATACATGAACACTTTTGTTGGTTGATTGACCCGGAAGGAGCCCCACCTATCCCTTCAACTGGATGACATATGTTTCGTCTCTCGACGTTCAGACTCTTCAGGGTGCCGACATATACCATACCATCAAGAATAGAGAGACCCTATCCACCGCCAACAACCCATGTTTTTCCATGTTTTTTGTTGGCTGTGGATAGGGTCCCCCTATTCTTGATGGTATGGTATATGTCGGCGTCCTGAAGAGTCTGAACCGCGAGAGACGAAACATATGTCATTCAGTTGAAGGGATAGATGGGTCTCCTTCCCGGTCAATCAACCAACAAAAGTGTTCATTTAGGCGGAGACGCAGGCGGAAACCCAACGGTTGGGTGTCTGATGAGACTCAACTACTGCTGTCTCATTGGACGCAGTCCAAGAAAATCTAACACTACATATATATATATATATTATACAGATATATTATATAGAATTACACAGTTCTGGGCGGGGTATGGGCGCAAAGGAAGGCTAACAACAACAAACGCCTCTAACTGTACGTCGCGTGGTCCACCAGGGCCCATACGTAAATAATAAATAAATAAATAAATAAATACATATATATATATATATATATATATATATATATATATATATATATATATATATATATCTCTGTGTGTATAATTCCAATATTTCCAACACAACACTGAATACTGAATACGCAAGACTGAATACATAAAATTAAAAAATAAGGTAGATACAGATATTTGTAAGGTATCAATATAATTGTTGAAAATAAAAATGAGATAATGATAAAGAATAAATCACAGTTTCGCTGGCATGCAAAATACTTATTTCTACGGTAAAAGGCAAAAACTATAGGGCTATTGACCTAACTCGATCGATATTTTATGTCAACAAGGTGTCGATTTCAATTTATCTTCTACGTTATAAACACTTTTATTTGAAAATTATTCCCGCAATCTTTCCGAAGTAAAGCAAAAAAAAACGTGGACTTCGTTTTATGGGTACGTTGATATCAAAACATAAAATATAAACAATACGACTCACGCATATTGTATACTGGCTTTGCCCCACCACATTCGAGAATTTTTCCGCAGTTTTTCCAGATCGGGTGTTTTTAAAACGGCCGGTGCGGGTAACTGTTTTTTCAACACTCCCGTGGTTTCTTTTAAGGGATCATCGAATTGAACCATTTTGAAGTTGATGTAGGATGAATTTACAATCACTGATAATTTTTGTTAAAAGAAAAATATTACGCATAAATTTTCAAGTCATTTAGACACTTTCAACAATACTTAATGTCAGATTATTAAATTATTTTTAAAAGTGTATTTAATTAGTTACACTTGTATATATACGGGTTGCCACAACCGAATCTATACATATCATTCAAAAAATATATCTTTTATTTTTTAGCCAGTGTTCATATTTCCTGTATTTTATGTGACGATGAAAGCTTCCATTTCAAGAATTAGAGGTTTTTACTCCTGGTTGTGAAGAACTTTTTTCTTTCAAATGAAGATTTTCAATACTTTCAATTTAAAGATAATTTTTATTATAGCTTTTCGATTGGCGATTGAACAATTATATATATATATATATATATATATATATATATATATATATATATATATATATATATATATATACATATATATATATATATATATATATATATATATATATATATATATATATATATACATATATATATATATATATATATATATATATATATATATATATATATATATATATATATATATATATATATATATTGTTTAATTTATTTCTTCCGGTCTCTTGTCCCATCTCAGGCAAAACGATATTTTTAACGCATTTTTCTTGGTAAAGATGGTTTTTATCACATTGGACCAGATGCCGACTACATTCCATTTTTCGCTAAAATTGACAATGGGTTGTGTTGTGTTTATACTCAATATAAGTTCGCTTATTCTATCTAAAAGCTTGGATAACACTTAAGGGTAGTTAACCGCCAGATGTTTGATAATGGTGGGGCATCTTTAGAGATGACTTCATCTTCAGTATTTGAAACCAACATTTTTTATTTATACTGTGAACGAGTGAAATATTGTGTCGTTCCCGAATAATTCCAGGGGTGAGTGTATCACTGAACACTTTGTTATCTATTAACTTTTATTAGTTGTGAGTTTATCACTGAACACTTGGTTTCTATCGATTTATATAAGTTGTCAGATGTATTTAAAGCTCTATTATCTTTATTATTTCTGTTTAATATTTTCATTAATATTAAATGATTACCATGAAAGTGAGTTTTTCACTGAACGCTTTGTCTTCTAGTATTTTAGTAGTTTTGATAAATATTTAAATATTTCTTCTATTTATTTTTCTCACAGAATACTGTTCTGATCCTTATCAAATATTCAAGTACAATTGAATTAAATCTGTCACTGTCCATCTTAAATAATATTTAAAACAGTGTTTCTTGATTAATGTTTTGATCAATATTAAATGATTTCTATTTAAGTGAATATCCAAATATTGTTTGAGTAGTGGCATCAGCATATTGATATGACTTATGATTTAATTGAGAGAGAGATCCATGGTATTGTCGCGCGGTTTTCCCTTCAATACCTTGAAGTGGGTAAATGCTGTTTTGCTTTTCTAGTATCTGGAGCGGGTACATCGCGAGTTTGCCCTTTGTACCCATTGCACAACTCAGTACTAGAGGTTACACGTAGGGTGTGGTTGGATATCCATTATGTTTTGTTTAGCTCTTTGGGTGGGGATCTCGTGCGGTTTTCCCTTGATACCCCGTTCATACCCGAAGCTGGCACTGTTGCGTGTTTGCCCCTCAGGACTGGGTGTGTCAGGAACAGTACCCAGTCTGATATTTGATTATTGGCCAATAATAGTATCATGGTTTGAGTTATGTAGAGAGTCTCTATGTGAATACATGTTGATTGCTATCATGCATTATAACTGAGGTTATAATATGTATCTCTCGTTACGAGTGTGAACAGTCTAGTATTAAAATATGATTTGTATCGATCTGATAAATCTAAAGTAACAGATAGTACATAGAGAATAGTTTGATTGATTCGGAGTGTTCAGGGTTACTTTTATTTTCAGGTAGTTAAAACTGCAATGCTTGAAAGCCACTACCATGCTGCTCAAACTCATGTACCCAACTAGCCGCCCAGTTAGAGCAATTCTGGTTAAGCCATCCCAGTTAATATTAGGGAGATATGTATATCTATTTCTATATTATATATGTTTATTCAAACAAAAAAAAATTAATCCTTTCATTCTTTTGTCCTATCGTTACACACACACACACACACACACACACACACACACACATATATATATATATATATATATATATATATATATATATATATATATATATATATATATATATTCACGTATGGGCCCTGGTGGACCACGCGAAGTACAATTAGAGGCGTTTGTTGTTGTTAGCCTTCCTTTCAGCCCATACTAATTTCACTCTTTCGCTATGAGCTTTTTCCTTTCGTCAGACCAAGTTGTTCCAGTCTTCCTACATTTTTCTCTCTGGCCAACCTTCCAAACGTTAACCTTGTGTCTGAAACAACCTCTATCCTGAATTTCACTTTGTGTAATATTTGCTGATCTTAGGTCCTCTTTAATTGCAGCAATCCATTTAATTATTTCTACTTTAGCTCTACTCCTATTTTCATAAAATTCGACTATTTGTCTAGTTAGCCTACTCGGATTCATCCGTTTGATGTGTCCGTAAAACTTAAGTCTTCTTTTTCTCATATCGCTATGTATATCTGTGTATTGTCTGATTTCTTGGTTTTCTCGAAGTCGGTATGTTGTGCTATTTATTTGTTTGGGGCCTAGGATTTTTCTTATGATTTTTCTTTCCTTCTTTTCAATGTCCTCGATGTCCCTCTTTCTATTCAAAATGAGCGTTTCTGCAGCATATATACATTCTGGCTTAATAACCGTGTTGTAATGTCTCAGTTTTGTGTTTTTAGATAGGCATATTTTGTTGTAAATATTTTGTGTAACTCTCAATGCCGTTTCCATTTTTTGACATCTACCCTTATTGGCAGCTTTTTCCAACCAATTTTCCATGATTATTTCACCCAAATATTTGAATTGAGAGACTCGTCTGATGTTACCATATTTTGTTTTTAGAAATGGTGTTCTTAGTCTGTTGCAGATCATGTATTGTGTCTTTTCAAAGGATATTTGGAGTCCTACCGTTTCTGTTGTTTCTTTTAGGATTTCAATCTGTTTTTGAGCCGTTAATACATCTTGAGCTAAAATTGCTAGATCATCAGCAAATGCCAGACAATCAATTTTGATGTTGGTTCTCCCCAGTTTAATGGGCTGGTCAATATTCAGTGCCGACTTTTTTTCACGCCACTCCTGTATTACTTTTTCTAGAACACAGTTAAATAAGAATGGCGAGAGTCCATCCCCTTGTCTCACACCAGTTTTAATTTCGAAGGGTTCTGAGATGTCACCCATGAATTTAACTTTTGACCTCGTGTTAGTTAACGTTGCTTTAATAATTGCCAGCGTTTTCAGATCTAGTCCTTGTTCTTTCAAGATTCGGAATAAAGATTCGCGGTCAATAGAATCATATGCTTTTTTGAAATCCGCAAATGTACAGACGAGATTTTTATTGTACAGTTTTTGATGTCTTAGAATCAACTTTAGATTCAGGATCTGTTCAGGGCAGGATCTGCCCGGTCGAAAACCTTCTTGATATTCATCAATGTTCGGTTCTAACTGTCCCTGTGTTCTGTCTAGTAGACATTGAGATAGAATCTTGTAACAAACTGGGAGAAGAGATATTCCTCTATAGTTATTTACATCCGTTCTATCTCCTTTCTTATGTAGTGGATGGATTAGAGCATCTTTCCAATCTTCCGGAATCTGTTCGGTTCGCCAAACTTCTTGTAGAATTTTGGTTATTTCCTTGATTGTACCTGGACCAGCGGATTTCAAAAGTTCAGCAGTGATTCCATCTTCACCAGAAGCTTTGTTATTTTTAAGCCGCTTGATTTGCCTAAGTATTTCCTCTTCATTCGATGGTAATGAATCTGGGTTTGTTTGGTAATTTGGTAATTTGTTTAAGGGCTCAGGACAGTTTAGTATTTGTTCCAAATATTTCGCAAGTTCTTTGCAATTGTCTTGGTTATTTAGAGCTAGTTGTCCGTTTTCCTTTTGAAAGCATAGGCTCTGCGGTTGATAGCCTGTTAATTTAGTTTTAAATGTTTTGTAAAAGTTTCGGGTGTTATTTTTTTGGAAATCTTTTTCTATTTCATTAAGTTGATTGTTTTCATATTTTCTTTTAGTTTGTCTAATTAGCTTCGATGTTTCTTTTCTTACTTCCAAAAAGATGTTATAGTTTATTGCTGTTTTTTGACTGTTCCAATCTTTGAATGTTTTACTTCGGCTTAATACTGCTTGCTCGCAAACTTCATCCCACCACGGATGTTTTCTACGTTTTTGTATAGGGACCAACTTTAAGGCTGTTTTATATATATATATATATATATATATATATATATATATATATATATATATATATATATATATATATATATATATATATATA
>JARFXV010001437.1:325000-369139 GCA_031761425.1 Cosmopolites sordidus
TGAATCAACAGACAATAACAGACAAATACTACTGAACACAGCTAGACATACAATTAATATCAGTGGTGTTGTTATCTTCCAACTAAGAATCCAGTACCATGAGAGTTTCTCCTTTATCATAAATTCAATATCATGAACAAAATTGGTTACTCCATAAGTCCATCCAACTATGAAAACTTCAACAATTGATATAAGAATGATACTTATTGATGCTGCATACCAATCTAGTAGGGATAACCAGTACATCCCAGCCTGAAAAAAGTACCATTTTCTAAAGAAAAACGGATACAAAATGGTATCTATGTTTATTATAATTGTGATGTTATCACATCATGAGCCTTCCAATAAAACATTACGAACCTACCAAATTAATAAACTGTTACTAAAGCAAAGGCAGTTATAGTTATGTCACTATTTTACTATGACTGTTGGAGGCACATTGTGAAATAATTGCGGGTTAATAGAAATTAAGAAATCATAATCAGATAATGTTGGTTGAAGTTTATGATGAACATCCTCTAACCCACAAAATATAAACGATGGTTTAAATGCTTAAAAGTGGTGATTTTGATACGAAAAACAAGGAGCATCCAGGACAGCCGAAAAAGTTTGAAGATGCAGATTTGCAAGCATTATTAAATAAAGACTCAATTCAATTCAAGCATTGAATGTTACCCAATCCATCATTTTCGAACATCAACACACATTGAGAAACATCCAGAAGGAAGGAAAATTGTTTCGGTATGAATTGCAGTAAAGAGCAGTTATGCCACTATTATACTATGACTGTTGGAGGCACACTGTGGAATAATTGCAGGTTAATAGAAATAAAGAAATCAGAAAGTCCACGAATTACCATGTTTTTTTAAGTTAGTCCATGTTGCCGTAACTTATATTGACTATAGAGGGTCTGTGATACGAGCTCGGGTTTGAAGATTCTCGATTGATCTGGTTGTTCATAAAAGACCAGGAGAAATCTAAACCATATTACTTATTCTGTAAACTGGAAGTACAATACTTTCTTGACACTGTTTTCTTTATTTTTTTAACAATAGTCTCGATTGATTGCGTAGTTGGCACTTGGTAGAACATAGCAACAATGATAATAATTAAAACACTTGGTATGTTTTTAACAATATATTCAAAATATTTTCTGATATGTTTCGGCCTCACGGCCATTCTCAAAGAGAACATCAGTATCTGTGGATTTGATGAAGTTTGGACAGTATTTGAGGTCTTTTTCTAATAACTAAATTTCTTCGTTATTAAACTGAAAGTTTGTTGAATTTGTGAAATTTAAAACTCTATTATAAAATGATATTGAACTGATTGAGATGATCTTAATAGAATTTAGGTGAGAAAAATTTTGTGAATACTTGCTGCCAATTTAGAGACTCTTTTAAGTAGTTTAAATAAAAGCCAATTAGCAAAATATAACGTTGCAAATATAATAGCAAACAATAAAATAAAAAACAACTATTCCAACAAACTCATAGTAATTCATAAATTACGTAACAAAATTAACCAGAATAATTAATTTTTTTGCAAACCTGACAAAAGTAATGCTGTTACTATTCTAACAAAAGTTAAATACCTACTAAAAATGAACAAACTTATCAACACAGAAAAGTGTAGAGAACTCAAGACCGATCCAACCAAAAAATATCACACCAGTTTAATGAAAATTACAAAAACGTACTATCAAACCTTTCTAAATATATCGCAATCTAAACTAGATACCATGAACCCAAAATCTCCAGTCTTATCCAGAATGCTTAAACTGCATAAAGATGTCATTGCAATGAGACCAGTGGTTTCTTATGTAAATGCTCCTACATATAAACTTTGCAACACAACAACTGAACAGTAATCTATCATTATTTATCGATTTCAACTAACCCAAAGCAATCAAAAATACAATAGAACTAATAACAAAATTAAAAAATATACAGATAACTCTCAATGCAAAATTAGTTTCGTTCGATATAAAAAGTTTTTATTCCTCAATTACAGTACAAGATCTTAAAAATATCCTCAATGAAAGAATTCATGAATGTAATCTTGAAATCGTACACAAAAATGCTCTCATAGAAGCTATCAATGTATCTTCCGAACAAAACTATTTTCTGTTCAATTCAAAATTTTACCAACAAACGAACATATTACCAATGGGAAGCTCCCTAAACCTCCTTCTGGCAGAAATTTACATGGCTAATTTTGAAAACAACTTATTTAATGACACTAATTATACAAGACATATACATTTTTGGGCCAGGTATGTCGATGATATTATTTGGATTTGGACGGGTACCGAAAGAATATTGGGTCAATTTCTTGAATATTTTAATAGTTTAAACACAAAAATCCAGTTCACAATAGAAACAGAGACAGATAATTCATTAAACTTCTTAGATTTAATAATAATAAGAACATCGTAAATAAGAATTCGAAATATTTAGAAAACCCGTATACCGACACAATTATTCACCCAAGTTCAAATCAGTCATGGAATGTAAAAATGTCAACTTTTCATAGCATGACACAGACTTCTAACGATTCCATTTAAAAAATGCAGTCTTTGGACTGCGTCCAATGAGACAACAGTGCTGAGTGCCATCAGATACCCAATTGTTGGGTTCCACAATCTCATGTGGAACACACAGCAACCTGCGTCTCCGCCAAAATGAACATTTTGTTGATTGCTTGACCGGGAACGGCCTTCACCAATCCTTTCCATTGAAGGGCACATGCTTCGTCTCTTGCTGTTTAGACTCTTCAGAGCACAGTCTGTCGTCAAGAACAGCAAGACCCCATCCACAGTCAACAACCCATACTTTTCGCCGACTTCCGAACGGAACCATTTTTAAATACAAAATATGTCAAATTAATCTATAGTTGCAATAAAAGCCGGCAAGTAAATTATTTTGAAATTTCCGAAATTAAAAAGGCCATATACAACGGTAAACAAACCTTACAAACGCACTGCTAGACTTCGGAGATACCCCATTTATTGAAAGTGTCATAAATTTAACGAAACAAAAAAACCGACCTCCATAAACAGCACTTTGAAACTTTAGTTTATATATAACTCTTTTTGAGAATGGTCGCGAGGCCGAAACATGTCGAAGAATATTTTGAATATATTGTGAAACAAATATCAAGTGTTTTAATTATTATCATCTTTATTTTTTTCACATTTTTGGGGTTTGCGCCACGATCTTAAACTCAAAAAAATATCTGTTCTTACGTAAATAAAGAATCACTGGCTAAAAAAACAAAAACAAAACGGAGGCAAATTTCTCAGTTATTCTTTTTCTGTGATAAATTTGCCTAACGAACAAAAAATTTAAAAAATACAATTTCTGTTAAATAAATACAAACTTTTGAACGTTAACGTTTCGGGAGGTCTTCTCCTCCCGTTCTCAAAACGACTCTAAAAAAAATATATATTAATTTCTATATATAATACTAATGATACATTGACAATCAATTGTCAATTGTCAACGTTCAAAAGTGTGCATTTATTTTAAAAAAAGTTTGTATTTTTTTACATTTTTGTTCGTTAGCCAACAACTTCGATTTGTAAGATTTGCAAGCATTATTGAATAAATACTCAACTCATACTTTGAAACAATTGACAGAAGCATTGAATGTTACCCAATCCATCATTTTCGAACGTCTACACATATTGGGAAACATTCAGAAGGAAGAAAAATTGGTTCCGTATGAACTGAAGTAAAGAGACATTGAAAGGCGAAAAACTGCTTGTGAAATTTTGCTTGTCAGAAAAAAAAGAATAGGTTTTTTGCATCGAGTTGTATTACGTTGATGAAAAGTGAATCTATTTTGACAACCCAAAGCCAAAATATCATGGGTAGACCCAGGCCAGCCTTCAACATCACAACCAGTGCTTGGTATACATGAAAAGAAGGCTTTGCAGTGTGTTTGGTGGGATAGTAGGGGAGCTGTATTACGAGCTTCTGAAACCTGGGAAAATGATCACTGGCGATCGATACCGTGAACAATTGATAAAATTGAACTGAGCATTGAAGGGGAAACGGCCAGAATATGCCCAAACATACAATAAAGTCATTTTTTAATATGACAATGCTCGGCCCCATGTTACAAAATGCGTAAAAAACTATTTGGAAAACATTAAATGGAACGTCCTACCACTCCCGTCGAATTCACCGGCCTCTTCGGACTACCACTTATTTCAATCGATGCAGCACGGACTTTTAGAAGAACACTTTAATTTTTACTAAGAAGTGAAAATTTTTGCTTGATGAATGGTTGGCCTCAAAAAACCAAAAGTTCTTTTGACTCGGAATATATTCTTTGGCAGGCAAATAAGAAAAAGTAAAAGCTAACGATGACTAATACTTTGGTTATTAAGGTAATTTATCTTATAAATAAATAATTAAATTGTGCCAAAAAATCGCCATTATTAACTAGAACACCTATTACTGGACTAGAATATTACTGCAAAATACTGTAATATCATTTTGAATGACACAGTCGTGATGACACAGATGAAATCAATGTTGATTGTTTTCTTTGGCTGTCTGATTGGCCGAATAAAATAACTATAAAATAACCATAACCATAAAATAAATACATAAAGGTTTTGAAACGTTTGAAGAAAACAATTTTGAGTATACACTATGAAATTGCTCCGTCACGAATCTCTGTATATCTACATGATATACATGATCTTACGGTCTCTATTTGAGCCCCTGTGATTTCATTCTTTTCCCTTAACTTGAAAAACATTATCAAAAATAATGGTGTATGAAAAATTTGCTTTATAAGTTATTTTCCATACAGGCTTCTTATGTAATGTAATAATAATGGAAAGACGTTAAGCTAAATATTATCTTGTATTGGCATGCTATTTAATATCTGATATATAAAAACATTATTAGATAAAACTAAAATACATCTTTTGTTGTGAATAAAATTATCATAATATTCAACAGACCAAAACCGAGGTTTTCATTTCCTTGAAAAGTTATAAGGCTTCTGTTTTGTCGTCATGTATAAACGATCGTTGTGTACGTCTCGAAAAATAACAATAACAACGTCTGTATGCTTACGTCGGTTGTAAATATGGTGGAGCAAACCCACATAAAGCAGCACAAAATAAATGCTATTGCCGTTTTGTATTTTCTCAGGTTAGGGAATTCATCGGTGACGCTGGTTATGACTGCTTCATTGGAAACAAACTGGAAAGAAGAAGAGAAAAAAGGCGTAAAATTATTATAATTTGCCTACTAAAAAGGGCATTAGTAAAACGCCAACGTCTTGAAAAAAAATTGCTTTGAAGGGACAATTTTAACTATATTAAGATGCTTTATTGTTATTCTTACCACGCTGCTGAGCCCGAGAAAGAATATCATAAGAAAGAATAAAATGGCCCATAAATTAGACCATGGTAATAAACTTATAGCTTCAGGATAAGTGATAAATGCCAGTCCCGGTCCTCCGGTGGCCACCGACGACACAGGTATCCCAGTTTTTTCCGACATGAAGCCCAGAACGGAAAATACTACAAAACCAGCTACTATACTGGTCGCACTGTTGCATAAAGGCACTACAATGGAATCGCTAGAAAAGATAACAATATGTAAAATATGCGTATTAAAGGTGCTAATCTTATTTTCCGTCAGTATTGCTTGACAAATTATTTTGCAAGAAAATAGATTAATAAATTTAACTGAGCTGGCCGATATTTGATGGGAATTCATTTTAAACAAACGATTATATTTTAATTATATTTAAAATTGAATGTATAACAATTGTTTCGATGCACAGTGTATTACCACAGAGCCACAAACTTCTATGTACGAGAGTTGTCCGTAAAGTAAGGTTTCCAAGGCGCTGGAGTCGCTAGGAACGCTTTAACGCAAGGTCGGGCAACACTGGCGTGTAGCTTGGTGTCCCACCTACAAATCCCCACCACTCCGAGCTGTGTACTCAGTCTTAGTTTGGCACCCGTTCGCGACGGAGCTTCCACTCGCCGCTACCGCCAGATCTGAGTTATGTTCTGTGATTCGTTTTTTGTGTACCAGGAGCACTACGGCTATAGAAACTCATTATCAATTATGTGAAGTGTATGGATATCAAAAACTTGCGAAATGGTACAGAGAGTTTAAAAATGGACGTATAGACGTCCATGATGAAGAGCGTGCTCGACGACCATCCGTTTCAGATGAAACGATTGCAAAAGTGGAGAGGGTAATGCTTGAAGGCGACAGGTGACGATACGGGAGCTGTGCGAATTGCCCTCTGATGTCAGTAAGACAACTATTGACAAGTTTTGGCAGAACATTTAGAACGGGTTAAAGCGTCCCACAAATTCTTTGATTCCTACGCAAAAGAAGGCGAGGAATTCTTGGATTCAATTGTCACTGACGACGTAACCTGGGTACATTACACGACACCGGAGACAAAAGAACAATCCCGTCAGTGGCGGCATTCACGATCCTCGAAGTCGCGATAGTTTAAACAAACATTGTCTGATTTAAACAAACATTGTAACAGTAATGGCGACTGTGTTTTGGGATAGGAAGGGAATTTTGTTGTGTGAGTTTATGTCTACCGGGACAACAATAAACGTTAATCGCTACTGTCAGACTTTGAATCTTCGCCGTGGAATTCAAAACAAAAGAAGGAGTATGCTGACGAAGGGAGTTCGTTTGTATGAGGACAACACTCGTCTCTATGCCGCCCGTGCAACAACCGAACTCATCAACAAATCGATGGGATAACGTCACCCCCCTCCCAATCCCTAATTAGTAATTATCATCTCTTTCCTGCGTTGAAGTCACACCCGGGTGGAACGAATTTCAGAACCGACGAGGAGTTGAAAGAATATGTCGTACGCTACTTGTGCGCCGTGGCGGAAGGGTTTTATAATAAGAATATACCAACAATTGCTACACCGCATGAAAAAATGTATCGATCGCAACGGGGGCTATGTAAAAAAAAATAGTAGACGTTCGGGCTTTCCAACGATATATAATTAATTCATTGCAAATAAATGTGATTTCAGCGAGAAAAATTGGAGATCTTATTTTACGGACTACTTTTGACTTTTATTATAATTATTTCGACACACAGTGCTTTTTACGTACCAAATACGAACTATATTAAACTAACTAATTATAAAAACAGTTTAATATATTTCGTATATGAAAAAAGCAATGTGTGTAGAAACAATTGTTATACATACAATTTTAAATATATTGGAAATATTAGATATTAATCTTTGTTTATTTAAATAAATTAATGTTGCAATTATTCTAATGTTTTTTCCAGTCTTTGACAATTTTTTTATTCTAAACTTCTGGTATTTTCTTCAAAGTGGCCAGTGAACTCTATTGAATGACTTATATGGACTCAAAACCGCGTTGACGAAGAGGTTTCTTCTGTCGAAGAAATATAAAAAAATTACACGGTGTCATATCTGGTGAATACAATGTTTGTGGAGCTGTATTTTTTTTGTTTTTTTGCAAAAAAATGACGAATAATTATTGTAGTACCAAATACCAAACCAAACCTAAACAAAATTCATTTTCAACTGCTTCTCCATTATCATTAAAGTCCGGTCGCGTTGGTGTGGACGTAGTTGGTTCAATTCCAGCGCTCGGATGGTTGTTTTCCTTTAATTCTTCTGTTCATCTTTCTTTCTACACCACACACACACACACATATACACTTACAAATACACACACACGTACCCACATATCCACATCTAAATATCTATGATTGTTTCTAGGCAAGAGTGATAAATCCGACAAAGAATTACTCCTCAGTCATGCCAGTTAAAGGTTGGGTAAGGCCGGTTGCCTTCTGAGAAGTATTCTACGTTGGTCATTCGCCAATCGGTAGGCTTTCTGATAGACTTATGGGTAAGCACATATGTCTGAGGGGGTGCTGGCCTGGGTTGTCGGTGGCTGATGACCATCGATCGGAACCCACATTAAGCTGTTGTTCCAGTCGCTAAATAGCGTTGTATTTGTTCATGCGTCTCGAACCCCAATCCTTAACTTTAACCTTTTAACCTTGTACAACCTGTAAATATTTTTCATGCCCGTAACTTTGTTTTGATATTTTTAATACATCAGCAATAGCAATTTTTAAAAAATGCCAAGAAATTTTAACGATTTGAAAAGACAATATAATTTCTAATATAACAAACGAAAAGGCGAGAAACTTTTATGGGATGTCAAGGATAGTCAAAATAACTAAAGCTAATTTTTAAGGTAAAAGCCGCCTTATTTTTTGATCCTAATAGCATCCGTCGAAATATATTTCGAAAGCCTGTAAAATAGTGATTTGGTATTTTGGGAAAATTATTTTTGACTTTATCCAATCCAATAACAAAACTCACATCTGATGAGACCACCAACAAGTTGAAGATTTAAGACAGCATACCAATTCTAAAATTTTTACTTGACTTCTAATTTCCAAAAGGGTACGAAAATCCATATATCATATCAAATTAACATAAAAATTGTAAAATTATATGTATGCAGTATGCAATAGTTCATATTTGTATGCAGTAGTTCCGAAATTTTTACTTTTTATGAATGTTTTAAATAAGACCAAGGAATAAACATAAAATCCAATAAATTTACCGTTTAACATCAAATTACTATAAATTTGACAATTCAATCTGATTAAATCATCCCCTGATGATACTAAAGTAACAATCAACACCAGATGCGTTCATCTGGAGCTCAGCTGATGACGGCTGAAAGGCTAGAAACCGGTTCCGAGAGATACGTGATGTCGTTTGGTGGCGGTTGGGCTAAGGCGATCGGTGGCACGTTGAGAAAGGGTGAGACATTTTTGTAAAATTTTTCTCCACGGCCTCGTTAAGCTATCTTGTGGGCATGCATATATATATGGCACCGTATACAAAGTGCGTACGCAAATATTAGAGGTTGTCAGAAAATTTTATTTCCAGTTATATGAAGATCAAAACCAATCAAAGACAACAATACCCACGGAAGAACAAATGCCAGATATCCTAGTGGAGGAAGTAACAAATGCTATAGAATCGATGAAAAACGGCAAGGCTTCAGGAAAGGACAGTGTAACTGTCGAAATGCTAAAAGTTGGTGGTCGGACGTTTCATAAAACACTGGCAAAATTATACTCAAAATGCCTCAAAGAACAAAAAGTACCTGACTTATGGAAAAATGCAGAAGTGATCCTTTTATATAAAATTGGAACACAGGAAGATTTAAAGAACTACCGTCTAAGATAATTAGACGGTAATTAAGACGATAATTAGACTTAAAAAGAATATTAAAAAAACTGAATGATGTCCAACCTAGAGAACAAGCAGGATTCAGAAGTGGATTCAGTACAATGAATCACATACAGGTTGTATAGCAGGCCTTAGAAAGGCACAACGAATACACCATGCCACTGTGCTTGGCTTTTATCGACTACGAAAAAGCATTAGACTCCATCTCACAGCATGTAATAATGCAGATACTGCTTAGGCAAGGGGCAGATAAAGCATATGTAAACATATTAGGATCGATATAGGATGGAGCTACAGCCACAATTCACTTTGATGATCTTGAAGTGGGAATTAATGTAGAACGAAGTGTACGGCAGGGTGACGCAATATCGCCTATTCTTTTCTCAGCTGACCTTGAAGAAGTATTTCGTAAACTGGATTGGGAACAGGATGGTGTAAATATCAATGGTGCAAACTTAATCCATCACAAGACAGACCCCCATTTCACAAGACCCAGAGGAGCTGCAAAGACGCATACAAGAATTGCAAAGGGCTAGCGAACCATTTGGCTTGAAAATAAACCTGAAAAATAGTAATGTTTTGTTCAATAACTTTGCTCAGATCAGAAGAATTTCAATTTTAGGAAGCGATTTGGAGATTGTGGACAGCTTTATATATCCTGGGCAGAGGATTTTAACGAAGGGGTAATACCGCTCGGGAGGTAGAACGGCGTGTTAAATGTGGCTGGCAGGCTCAACATTGTATTTAAGCGCAGACTCCCAATTTGCCTGAACCGAAAAGTCTTCAATCAGTGCGTTCTACCCGTTATGACAGACGGAAGTGAAACCTGGACACTCACATCGCAATCAATTCAAAAACTTCGGGTAGCACAGAAGGGAATGGAAAGATGTCTGCTTGGCATTATAAGACGAGACAGAACGTTCTGTGCATGAATCAGGGAACAAACGACAGTCTGTGACAGCATTGGTAGAGTAAAGTAATTCAAATGGAGATGGGCAGGCCATATAGCGAGGTGATGGGATGACAAATGGACCAAGATAATCCTGGAGTGGATACTGCTTGATCGCAAACGTTCGCGAAGAAGACCGAAAGCACGATGGATTGATGACATCGTTAAGTATATTGGACCAGAGTGGCAGAGGGAAGCCCAGGACCGTGAAAGTTGGAAACATGCTGAAGAGGTCTTCATCCTTCAGTGGACCGACACGGGCTTATATATATATATATATATATATATATATATATATATATATATATATATATATATATATATATATATATATATATATATAAACCCTGTTATGTATGTTGGTTGTTAAAGGATTTTTTAAAAAAAATTAATTGATAAGGACATTGTTAAGAGCCACTTGTATCAAGTTTTCGTTAAAGAGTCTCAGAAAAACGGAACAAATTATTATATCAGATAAAATTTAATAAAAACACCCAACTGTTTAAATTGATATACTACAGGCATATAGACTGATTTTTTTTTACTTACAGTTTATTGTTATTGTAGAAATCGTTATAACTAGCCATGTTTATTATACCGCCCCATCCTGGCCCAAGTGAAAAAAATATTTGCACGGCTGCATCACACCACACCTATAAATGTGTTATTTCACTAAGTTAATGATGATTCCAGATCATACTATCGTTAAATTCTAAATTATATTCGCGCAATTTTGTTGTAAAATAATGTTAGCATAATTGCAATTCAAAGTTTGTATACTTTTTTTTAATTTGGGCAAATATTAAAATCTACCAATGGTTTTCTATGTTTAAAGCTTTCTATGAATTTATTAGGTTTTCAGCTTAATTCTCGGCTATCTTTTATCTACTTTTGACATTGATTTAGGAAAAAAATTATATACACTTAATATTCGAAGTAATGTCCCTCACTTTCTATATAGTTTCCTCACCTTTCAGGCAAGTATCGACTGCCAGATCGAAAAAAACTTGCTGGTTTTGGCGTGACAAAGTCATTGAGGCTTTTTTCGGTGATGGGGTGATGACAACTCGGTGGTCATTTCTAGAGTACTTTTTGCTCTATGTGGCTATGTATTATCCTGAAGCAAAGTGACTTTCCTTCTTCCCTTGCCAATATAGAACCTTTTTTCCTCTAAAGCACCATTAACACAAATGAATCAGTTGCTGCCAATAACAGTCAACAGTGACCGTTTGACCAGATTGAAGCAACTCATAATACACGTCCCTAGCTGATCCCACCATATATGAGAGTAATAGTGGTTTAACCCACAAAAACATGAAAATTCCAATCAATTTAAATTGAACGTCCACAGTGCACTCAAGTGGCAGTCTCTGATAATAAACTACTGATTTACAAATAGATTGCAGCACCTTCAAAAAGGTGTGTAAAGTTCATTCGTTTTAAGCAAATTTAGGCATGTATATCCATTAGGTATTCTAAAGGTTAAGCCACTATTGCTCCCATAGCCTCATATAGATCTACATTTATTTTTTTTTGGATATTCGTCTTTGCGGTGCAGATTGATGGATCACTACGATTGGGCCACGATATTCGCATATTTAAAATATCGTCGACAATCCACTTTCCATCAAAAGTCATACTCTCATGCAAAAAGTTTTTGTTCTTGAATCTGGAGAGCAACGACACCATAAAATCGTTTATTTTTAGTCACAGCTGTAAGTTCATAGGGGACCCAACGACTGTACTTTTGGAGACTCACCGCTAGGGATATTAATAATTATTGGTACCGTACAAAAATAATTTTTAATTGTTGACCTACAAGTCATTCGTTTTATTTATATACTTTTGTTTATTAAAAACGTAAGACTCGAAGAGATTTACCACTATACACCAAATATTACTGACTTACTTAATCCAATGGCTTTATACCGTTGGATATCAGGCGTGTAGAGTTGAGGTTGTCTTCTATACATCTCTCTCCATTTCTTCCTATCTTGTGTCAGATCCCTAATTTCTACCCATATTATGCTCCTTTTTCCAGCATTCTCTCTAATCCCATCGTTCCATGCTCTTCTTGGTTTTCCTTTACATTTCTTTCCTTGCATTCGCGCTTTGTACACTCTCTTTGTGAGTCCATTGTTTGTGCCCTAGCTATTTCTACTGTGGCGGCTTAGCTCCTTCAATAACTGGCGTTAGCTACCACACATAGGCACATGGGCACATCGTAGACACCAAGCCAAGCAAAGACAGACATATTTTTTGAGCAGTGGGAAGATAGAGACATGGGTGTCGACATGTCAACAGAGGTGTTAAACTAATTCATTGTAAAATTACATCTTAGTTGTTAATCAAGATGAGTTTCGAGTTCTTCAGTGTTTCCTTTGGACAATAGTGTAGTTATAAGGCGGGAAACCAGCACAACACTGGCAAACCCAGCCAAACCAAGCTACCACGCCCACCTCATAACCTATAAATGGTGACCCCGCACGAACATCGCCCCGAACCAACGTCGTACAATTCAAACACAATTGGTAACCTACAACTGGCGACTTTGAGCGAAAATCGTCCAACTCCGAAGAAACTTGAAGGGTAAGCACTTGGAATATTGCAACTATGTATACAGACAACCCACCAACCAACAACGGATCTATCAAATACACTCACCAACGGCTCCAATACGATCAGTAACCCACCAACCATCAATGGGTTCCACAACACATCCACCAATGTGACCAACAACTATTAATTAGCAACGGATCCATCAATGCTCCAATGTAGCCGGCAACAAATCCATCAGCAGCCTTATCGTCACAGCAAATGATCCTTCAAGAGTCACATCGTGACGACAAAGAATCCATTAACAGTCGCATCGTGACCAGCAACGGATCCACCAACAGTCCCGATGCGATCATCAGCGAATTCATCACTGGATTCATTGTGACCATCAGTGGTTCCAACATATCCATCAACACACCTAATAACACAACAGCAAGTGATCAAAGTTAACAATGACACACGGCCGTCTATCAATGTAACATCAAGAAACTATCATCAAAGAAACTACCACCACCATCAAACGGACTACAACAGAAGTATCGTTTATTCGCAACAGCGAACTCACTAAGAGGGGAGCCCTGTGGCGGCTTAGCGTCTACAATAACTGGCGTTAGCTACCACACCAAGGCACATAGTAGACACCAAGCCAAGCAAAGACAGACATATGTTTTGAGCGGCAATTCTCGGCAGTGGGAAGATGGAGACATGGGTCTCAATATGTCAACAGAGGTGTTAAACTAATTCATTGTAAAATTACATCTTAGTTGTAAATAAAGATGAGTGTCGAGTTCTTCAGTGTTTCCTTTGGACAATAGTGTAGTTATAAGGTGGGAAATTAGTACAACACTGGCAAACCCAGTCAAACGAAGCTACCACGCCCACCTCATAATCTATATTACTGTTTTTCTATCTATTTCTCGTTTCTCTAGTATTTTCACCAAAACGTCAAATCACTTTTTAAACCTCTCGACGCACGTTTCGCTAATCATGTTAGCATCACCAAGATTGAATCTTTTCCTGACGAGTCTACCATGGTTAGCGAAACGTGTATCGAGAGGTTTAACAAAAATATTATATGTTTAGTGGTAAATCTCTACGAGTTTAGTGTTTTACACCGAAGGTTCTGATAAAATAACCGATCTATTAATGACATAACAAAAGCATGAATACGTCTACCAAATAAATGGAACACATTTCATTTATATTAGAACGTCCCAAAGGTTTCCACGCCTTGACCGACATATAAAATTAGAAAATATCCATCTATTTATTTCAATTCTCTAATGCAATATCCTTGATCTCATTTCTGCTTGTCTCGTTTCCGTCATCGTAAGGTAAGGGCCAATTTAAATTCAGCCAGGGGAGAAATTGTCTTGGTGCCTTCGAACAATCAGATAAACAGACCGAAATAGGAAAACTGTCTCCAGATTGTTTTAACTTGCATCTCTCCGGTTTATATTTAGGTTCATTCAAGAAAAACAACTACCATAGCTCGTCGGTATGAACTAAAAAATACCAGGGGTGTCCGTAAAATTAAATTGTTTTGTCAAGAAATAATTCAATTTGTAAAAATAAACAATTACAGTTTAATAAAATGTTGTGTGATTTGTTTTTATCCTTTTTTTTTGTTAAATTTTTTTTAAAGCTTTATTACTGCATTTTCGCAATACCAGAAGGCTTATTCAAAGTGAATCGACAGAGACCTACGGGGACTATGGGTTGAAAATCTCTCTCTATCAAATAGTTTTTTTCCACATCTGTCCCTACTATGTTTGTATCATGGGCCAAGGCAAGGCTATCAGAACAACTGCAAATTTTCGTCGGTGGATGGCGTTAGACAATGCGACTCCTCTCGCCTTACTAAACATGTCGGAATAACCGATCTTATCTTCTATAAGTTCCTTCAGTGGTGCTCAGGGCGACTGATGAATGCTATAGGGCCAGAAATTAATCTTGGCAATGTTAGAGGTAGGGTAGAGCGGGGCTAGTTGAACAACTTTTTGCTTGATCTCCCATAATTGTAAGGAAACGCATCGGATTTAATTGAATTTACACTTCTCCAAAACTTCTAGCGGTGTAAAAACGATCCGAGTACAAGTTTAAAAGTTATTATCGGAAATGCGAGAGCGCTCCAAGTTGCTCAACGTGCCCCACGAGTCAGGCTAGTTGAGCATGGGTATGGGGCTAGTTGAGCAATGGCTAAAATAGACTGCATAGAATGATCTGAATACAAAATAATTGTAATCAACAAGCAAATATTTATTTATTATGATTATTACATACTCATATTGTTATTATATCTCTCGAAAAATAAAATTAAAATCAAACAAAATTAAATCTTTTCAATTTTTGCATTATTATTACACTTTTTATATTTAAAATTATATATTTAAGAATAATTATAACGCAAATAAATATTAAATTAAAATAGTAACTAATTATGAGATCAGGAATATTGCCAGATGATAAATAATCCCAAATTATTAATCATCTTTGTCTCTATCACAATTAATACAAACATATATCTTTAAAGTCATCCTGTTAATATTAAATGGTTTGGCTGTAGCATTTACACTCATTTTTTCCTCCTCTACAGCTTTTGCTGCATCACTCAATTGTTGACTAGTAGCTAAACCTTTTGAGGTCTTTCTTTTATATGTACGCATCCTAAAATAAATAGTAAATTTTGTGTAGAATCATCACATGCACAAATTAATTGATGGTTATTAATTTATTAAAGAAAAATTTGATTTTCTACAATGAACATCTAGTGGTGCTAGTTGAGAAAGCATTAAACGCGTTGCTCAACTAGCCCCTGTTGAGGCAACAAAATACAAATTAGGTTATAAAAAAATCAGAAGAGTTAAAAATAAATAACCATCTATAATCTAAAAAACAATAATTAAGTAATCTTTAAATACTTACGTGGTCTTTATTAAGTGTTTTTATACGAGTAGAGTAGAAAAATTATGATAACCTGTAATATTTTTCTTTACACCGAAAAAAAATACAGAATATCTTATTTTATCGAAGCACCGGACAGCAACTGACAGTAGCGCTATGTATACCCTTCCTATAACCCCTTATTTTCGCAGTTTACACTTTTGTTGTAGGTTGCTTAGTTTTCGAGATATTTCTATTGTACAACTTGCCCCTAAGATCAACTAGCTCCGCTCTACCCTATTGTTAATAGTCTGATCAGAAAGCACGACAGGATGCTCCCGTGGAGGATAGGTAAATATACCTGTCTTAAATAATATTCAAAGGTACCGAATAACACTTTTAATCACATATCTGTATCCGTGACATAGCAATTTTTGGATGTTTATGATTTAATTTATGGCGTTGAAAAGAAATCTGTAAACACATTTTTTATCACCTATATCTAAGGGTAATAACATTATTATAATTTAAAACAAAATAAAGAATGATTTTTTAGTGTGTACGAACTTACGATAGGGGTCGCTGTCAAACGGACTGTGAGGTTTTGCGATGTATCGACAAATTTCGAATACGTTTCACGTTGCTCGATCATAAAACATAAACACGACAAAGGACTGTGCGTTCCGAAGAAAACGTCGCCGCTGTTATTGACAGTGTTGATGAAGGTCAAAGTTTATCAATTCGTCGGCATTCGCGATGATCAATAAACAGCACGGCTTTATATGTCTTACAGCGAAGACGACAATCTAAGAAACAATTCGGTGATAACATTATTTCGAGGAATGGACCTGTTAATTGGCCATCAAGGTCATGTGATTTAATGCCTTTAGATAATTTTCTTTGGAGCTATGTTAAATCTTTGGTCTATGTCGGTAAACCAACAACTATTAATGCCTTGTAAGCCAACAAAACTCGGACAATTGCGGACATAAGACCCCAGCTGCTTAAAACAGTGAACAGAAATTAAATTGACAGAATGCGCTTTGTTAGAAGTAACCGTCGCGGACATTTGTCCGAAATTGTTTGCAAACATTAATAATAATAATAATAATAATAATAAGAGAACCAAAAGAAATTCCTCGATTTCTTACTCAAGGCAAAACATATTTACTCCCCAAAGGAACAACTTATTATAGATTCAGTTATAATGAAACACGCTCTTAAGAAAAATCGAAATTTATCATGCTGTTATATTGATTATCAGAAGGCCTTCGACTTGATTCCACACTCTTGGCTAATTAAGATATTAACAATATACAAAGTTCATCCAGCTTTAATAAACACACTTCAAGAACTGATAAAAGAGTGGCACACCACTATTAATTTATCGCAAAATGGAAGTACGACCAGGACTGAGGAAATCAGGGTGACAAGCGGCATATTTCAGGGAGACTCGCTGAGCCCTCTGTGGTTTTGCCTGGCACTGAATCCACTCTCTAATCTGATTAAAAGGACGCAAATCGGATACAAACTCCAAAATCAAAATGTATCACACCTGCTGTACATGGATGGTATAAAATTGAATGCATCATCGCCACCGAAATTGCAACAACTCATTCAGGTTGTGGAGAAATTTACAGCTGATATTAACATGCACTTTGGATTAAAAAAAATGCAGAACCATTAACATAAAGAGGGAATCTAGGTTAGAGATGACAGGGTTTGTCACTGCAGATCAAGAATATATAGAGCCAATGCAGGAGGGCTATAGGGGGAAGTATATACATATCTGGGAATAGAACAGTCTAAGAGAGTTGAGCATAAACTCATTAAAGAAACATTAACTAAAGAATTCACGTCCAGACTTGAGAGCATATGCAGGTCTGACCTAGACAGTAGAAATATGGTAAAAGCGATAAACACTTTTGCTAAACCAGCCTGGACATGTTCGTTTGGAATTATATTTTGGTCAAACACAGATATCGAAAGGCTACAATGAATAATTAGAACTACACTAACGAAATATAGGAAACACCACCCGCATAGTAGTAAAAAATTACTTACTTTACACTACAACTGAAGGAGGGAGAGGAATTATAAATACATGTAACCTACACGAAAAATAAATATCCAGTTTAAGAACATATTTCCATCAAAGAATGATCGAATGCTCGATATATACCATCGTGTGTTTAGCTGATGATAAGTAACGCCTCTGAATCTTAAACAAATGGAACGACAAAATAAGAGCATTCAGACAACTGAAACAATTATACAAGAGTGGAAAAATATGTCTCTACATAGTAGACACCCACATGATCTTGACCGTCATGAAGTCGACAAGAGTGGGTCGAATGCCTGGTTGATATGGAGAGGTCTTTTTCCGGAGACTGAAGGTTTTACGTGTGCAATTTAGGATCAGGTCGTGCACATTAAGAACTACCAAAAATATATCATTAAGGATGCACGTGTATCAAATGACAAGTGTAGGAAATGCCACGAAAAGCCTGAGACTATCCAACATATTGTAGGAGCATGTGGTACACTCCCAGACGGAGTATCTACACCGTCATAATCAGGTGGTCAGTATAGTCCACCAGGAGCTTGCAAGTCGTAATAACCTTATAACAGAGCGAGTTACTTATTATAAATACAACCCGGAGTCGGTACTAGATTCAGCCGATTTCAAGTTATATTACGACTGAACAATAATAACCGACAAAACCGTTCACTGTAATAGGCCAAAAGAAGGACAAAAAGAAGAAAACAGCATTCCTAATCGACATAGCTGTTCTAAACACACACAACATTCAAAAGACGGCTGAAGAAAAACAACGAAAATATTCAGATCTCAAGTTAGAAATAAAACGGATATGGAAGTTGGATCAGGTCCATATTGTGCCATTGATAATTTCAACAACTGGCATTATACCAAAGAATCTGAAAAATAACATCAAGTCCCTGGGACTGGAGGAAAATCTGTTTTAAATAATGCAGAGGGCGGTAATCCTAAATACCACTCGCATCGTTTGAAAATTTTTGGAAGAATGAAGTTGTTTTGGCTACGGCCCGCACTTTATTTAAAATCCAGCTTAGCAACACATGGGCTGTACCGGTGTTAACATATTCATTTGGAGTGGTCAAGTGGTCAAACACAGAATTGGAAGAGCTAGACCGCATGACTAGACGACTTTTAACAAAATTCGGTTGTTTGCATACCAATTCTTCTACGTTGAGATTATACATTCCTTGAAAATATGGAAGTAGAGGACCTATTAACATCAAAGAATTGTGTCTTAGTCAGGAAAACACATTCGCCAACATTTTCTAAGTCCGAAAGATCAACTTATGAGGCCCGCAACTCAGTTTGATCACAATTATACACCACTAAAACTGGGCCACACAAACTACACTATCGAAACAAGGACAATACAAAACAATATAAATCTCTGAGAACGTAAATCAATTCATGGTAGATATGTAAAATTATTAAATGGCAATAATATTGATAAGAAAGCTTCTCTGCTCTGGTTAGATGAGAATCAACTATATCCGGAAACTAAGGGTTTTGTTATTGTTATCCAGGATAAAGTCATAAAAACCAACAATTACAAGAAATATATCCTTAAAGAAAATACTGAAGATGTATGTCGAAAGTGTGGCAAAATAGGAGAGACTGTTGAGCACATAATTGGTGGATGTCCTAATTTGCAGAGAACGCAAATTTAGGAAGGCATAATTAGCTTGCTAAGATAATCCACCAAAAACTGGCACTTAATCATGGTCTTTTACCAACATCTATTTCGCCGTATTATAGATACAGTGTTGAAGCAGTTCGGGAGTCTGGCGATGTGCTGCTCTACTGGGATAATAACTGATAGGGTTGTCGACTACAATAGACCAGACATAGTCTTAATAAATAAAAAAGAAAAGCTGGGAACAATTATTGACATTGCCATACCACTCTCACAATATACATAAAACGGAGGTGGAAAAAATTTCTAAGTATGAAAATATTTCTTATGAATTGAAGAACATCTGGCAACTTGAAAAAGTCAACATCGTACCTTTTGTAATTTCCGCAGAAACAGAAGGTTTCCCGATATCTATTCAAGATAGGGTAACAAGAACAAAAAACTACGAAAAGTACATACTTCATTGCAGGAAAAAATTCAGTGCAGGAAATGCGGTACTCTGGGAGAAACAATTGAGCACCTTATTGGCGGTTGCCCGGCCCTTGCTCCTAATGCTTATTTAGGATGGCATAATCAGCTGGAAAGAATTATACATTAGCAAATTGCAAAAAAGACTCGCTATTAAAAAGCGCATCTCCTCCATATTATAAGTACTCGCCTTCTACTGTACTTGAATAATCCGACACGATTTTTTACTGGAACAGACCTACTACTACTACTGATTGAACGGTTGATTATAACAGTCCAGATATTGTGCTAATCAACAAAAAGGAGAAAAGGATGGAAATATCCACAAAGTATGAAAATTTGGCATACGCCTTGAAGAACCAGTGGAAACTGAGTAAGGTAGATGTAGTGTGGACAACGTGCCGTGCTCTTGCAGACGTGTCACATTGTTCGTAAAATATTATGCTAAGGTGAGAGGTGCTGAATTGATTTTTTATCATGGCATTGGAATATCGACCAGCATGAGCTGAGATTTTACATTAAGGATAAGCAGAATAATAATAATAATAAATGACCTTTATTGCATCATATTAATGATAAGAAAAAAAATATATCAAAAGTAAACAAACAAAATAAATGAAAAAATTCCCAACTTGATGATCAGCAAGTCGTCATAATTGCACGTGGTGCCTCCGTGGAGAAAGGGTGAAAGATTTCTGTAATATTTCCCTCCACGGTTTTGTTACGCTATCTTGTGGGCATACCTGGTACTATACCCGAAGTTCCAGGCAGAATGTTACGAGGGGTCCTGACTGCTACGAGCATTCGCCGTATGATGGCGTGATTTCTGTGCTATCACGACCGCCATCAAAATGGCCAGTTGATATGGCCTAGCCCTAATCGTCGCTCCCAACTGCTTTCTTTGCGTTCGTCTGGAGCTCGGCTGATGATGGCTGAAAGGCTAGAAACTGGTCTAGAGATACGTGACGTCGCATGGTGGACAGTTGGGCGAAGGCGATCGGTACCACAACGTGGAGAAAAGGTGAAAGAACGAATTTGCAACATTACAAAGTAAAAATTGAAACTGTGAGACAAAAAAGACAGATACCGCAATGCGGCAGATGCTTGAAATGGGGACACACTCATACATAGTAGCAAAAACTGCACAATAAGTGAACGAAAAGATCTTCGGTGTGCATCCTGTGGCGAAAATCACCCCGCCAATTATAAGGGTTGTAAAATTTATAAAAACTTCAACAAAGAAACTTTCCCTCTCTTAGATCTAAAATCCTACAAGGCCAACAAAACAATAATACCCACATTGCTGATAATAAAGTGATAGAAGGTACTTCATTTGCTTCAGTCACTAATGGACTCAAATCGTCTAATAGTAACTTTGATGTTGCAGCTGCAAACTCTAATCAATCGGAAGAAAGGATTAAGAGACTAGAGGAATTAGTCGAGCAAATGGTGCAACAAATGGATACAATGATGAATGTTGTGTCTAAATTGCTTGATAAACTCAATTAACGTTCATGCATTAAAAAAAAAACCTTCGGAACGCTAATGGCCTAGTTAACCATGGCCCCGAAATATCAGTTTTCCTTAGAGAATATAACATTGACGTAATGTTGATCTCTGAATCGCATTATACTAATCAAAGCTATTTAGGAATTCAAAACTATATAATATATAACACTCAACATCCGGATGGTACAGCCCACGGTGGTAGTACAATAATGATTAAAAAAACAATTAAACATCATGAAGCACTCAAGTTCCAGACAGCACATATTCAGGCAACTAATGTCGTAATCGAAGATAAGGGAGGTCCAATAACTTTATCTACCCTTTATTGTCCTCCACGTCACAATTTGAAAGAAGACCATTATGCTGGGTACTTTTCCATATTACGCAGTAGATTCCTGGATGGTGGTTATTACAATGCCAAACACTTCAGATGGGAATCAAGGTTAATAACTACTAAAGGTCGAGAGCTCATAAAATATATCGACAAAAATAATCTAAACACTTTGTCTACTGGTAGGCCCACATACTGGCCTAGTGATGGAACAAACTACCAGACACTATTGACTTCTGTATTACTAAAGGTATTCCTACTAGCAATTGTCAAGCAGAACAAAGCCTCGATCTTTCTTCGGATCATTCTCCCACAATAGTAACAGTCAGTTCAAACATCATCAATGTACAAAAACCAGACATACTCACTTATAAAAAAACAAACTGGGATTTGTTTAAACACTTGCTTGATGAAAGAATAGATACTGATATCCTATTAAAATCTCCTGAAAACATAAACAAGGCTGTAGAAGATCTAACTATTACAATACAACAAGCCGCCTGGGATGTAACTCCTAAAATGAGTAGTCAAATCCAGAAACAGAATTGCTCTGTAATAGCAAAACATTCAATTACCAAAAAACGCAAGAGGTGGATGACCCAAAGACTACGCAAAAGGTGGATGACAACTAGAGCCCCAGTAGACAAGACAAGATTTAACAGAGCAGTGAAAGAGGTAAAAAAATTACTCAGTATTGAAAAAAATGAGGCAATTCAAAATTACCTTGAAGGTCTTACTCCCACTGAAGCCACTGATTACTCTCTGTGGAAAGTTACAGTAAAAATCAATAAAACATAAGAGATGCTGATAAGGTTGAAACGTTTGCAATACATCTAGCTAATGTTTTTCACCCATTTCCAATGAAAACTTTAGGAAAAGAAGAGGAAGAAATAACTTCATACCTTGAAACACCATTTCAAATGGCACTTCCCATTAAAGCCATAAAAATTAGTGAAGTTAAGGCTATGATTCACAGAAACGTCAACCCAAAGAAAAGTCCAGTATTTGACCTTATAACTGGGCAAGTCGTTAAACAATTACCGGAAAAAGCATTAGTTGTCCTTACACAAATTTATAATGCAATATTTAGAGTCGGCCATTTTCCATCCCAGTGGAAAGTAGGACAAATCATATTGATTCCAAAACCTGGTAAACCGACGGAGGAAGATCATCATCATATAGACCCATTACACTTTTGCCTGTCTTATCAAAGCTTTCTGAGAAATTGTTCCTAAAGAGGCTGAAGCCAGTGCTTGACGAACTAAATATCATTCCAGAACACCAATTCGGATTTCGCGAAAGACACGCAACAATCGAACTAGTGCACAGGCTAGTGAAAATTATTAAAAACGCCTTTGAAGGTAAAAAGTACTGCTCGGCTGCATTCTTGGATATTACACAAGCCTTCGATAGAGTGTGGCCTTCAGGCTTACTATACAAACTTAAATTAAAACTTCCTACACCATACTATCAGGTATTGTTATCATACTTGACGAACAGATACTTCGCTGTCAAATATAAAGGAGAAATAACTAACATATATCCGATAAAATCAGGAGTACCTCAAGGTAGTGTCTTGGGTCCCATACTTTTTCAAATCTTCACTGCTGACCTACCAACTACGCCAAACATGTTTATAGCCACCTTTGCAGATGATATCACAGTTCTGGCAATAAGCAGGGTACCAAGATATGCATAAGCTTCAGGAAGCTCTTGATGGGATAGAAGAATAGATAAAAAAATGGCGTCTAAAAATCAATGAGGCAAAATCTCAGCAAGTCACTTTTACCTTAAGAAAGGAGTCATGCCCGAGTGTAACACTTAATGGACATCAACTCCCCTAAGCAGACTGTGCATAATATCTTGGAATGAGATTTGACAGAAGACTAAACTGGAAACAACACATTTGTATGAAGAGGAAACAACATGGCTTAAAATTATCCAAACTCTACTGGTTAATAGGTAAAAAATCCAAATTATTGTTGGTTAATAAGTTAACATCTACAAAGTGATCCTCAAACCCATATGGAGTTATGGCATACAACTGTGGGGAACCGCGAGTGTATCCAACATAGAAATATTTTAAAGATTTCAGTCCAAAACCCTGAGAATAATTACTGATGCTCCTTGGTTCAACTTTACATCGTGATCTAAAAATAAAGCCTGTGCTAGAAGAAGCCAAGTGCGAAGTATCTATCGCGATTTTAAGTGCACCCCAACTCTCTTGCTATCAGCCTCCTGGATAATAGCCAAAAGCCGCAGAAACTGAAACGCTATGATCCTTTAGAGATAAGCTCTAGAATTTAAGATATAATTAAGGTATTCCATTATTCTAGTTATAAAGAACCTAAGTTCCTGTATATGTTAGGCCTTTAATGTAAGCGCCATGAGCTCCGATGCTTGGCAATTCTTTGCCTCGCCCTTAATGTTGTAACAGTTGCTTATTACCTTTGGGTAGATTGCAAATATATGGGAGATTAAAAAAAAACTAACTCAACAAGCACACCAACACCCACATCAGGCGGTCTGTACAAAACACCAATAATGTACGTACATCTTGCCATTGAATGGTATATCATGTAAAAAAGTTTGAAGGCATCTAGTTTGGTTGTTGTTTTATTTACTGGATATTAATTAGTGAATTTCCAGGAACAAAATACCATCGTAAAACATCAACAGCAATATTATAATATAAATTATGGTTATTAATAATCAATATTATTATTTGATATTATATTATTTCTTACTACATTATTTGTATGCCATTATTTGTTACTATAAAACAATACTTTATATTAAACAAAAAATTGCTGATATCTGAGGCCATTTTCTGTTTTTAGGTCAAACTTTACATTAGATACACCATGTTTTATTGAAAGCGCAAAACATTAATTTATTGTTGTTTACCAGTGCAATTATTACCTTTATAAAACTATTGCTTTAACATTTATATTATTTCTTGCTTTCGGTTGAAAATATATTTAAATCTTCAGTACATAAAAAAGAAATTAAGTAGTACTTACCTTAAAATTAGTTAGCTGGTCCCACTGGGGATAAATGTAGAAGGTGATGCCCTTGATTGCACCAGGTAAAGTAAGACCTCTCACCAATAAAACGAACAGTACAAAAAACGGAAACGTGGCTGTAAAATATACGACTTTTCCAATTGACTTTACACCATTGCTCATACATAAGTAAGTGGCAGCCCAAGCCAACGTATTGCATATAAACAGAGGCCAAATAATTTTGTTCATTTCTTCTATATTTTCTGATATATGGAGAATTTCCCCACTGAAAATTCAAATTTACTAGTTTTTAGATGAAAGCTGAAAATTTTGATATATATTCGAAAGCCAAGAAGTCAACTTTTATAGAGAGAAACAACTTTTTCCTGTTTCCGAAGTCAGAAATATACAGGATGTGCTTTAAAACTGTCCTAGAAATAATAGTCCTACAAATTTACTTAAAAAGCAGATTGTTCAATCAATGCATCTTTCCAAATATGACATTAGATGATTACGAAGACTAACTGGATAAAATTGTTAAAAGGCAAAGATCCATGGAAAGAACAATGTAGAAGAGCGAAAAACAAAAAATGTAGGACATGCATGATGGACACACAGCACAAAGTTAAAAGGTAACTTTACAGGTTGCATTGCGAGACAAAGAGATTAAAGATGTAACAACACTATCGAAGATTGGAGACAATGGAAGGGGCAGAGAACGAGAGGATGGTATCTAATGGGATATGGTGATGATTTCAAGAGAACAGGTGGACTAAACTGAAAGAAGAAAACTGCATAGAACAGCGATCGCTGGTAAAGTTAGGAGAGTCCCAAGTTGAACAAAAATTGGTTAGAGAAGAAGAAGAAGAAGAGGAAGAAGAAGAAGAAAAGTGCCAATTAAATTTTACTGTCAAAGTAATGGACCATAAAAACAGCTTGTAAGTGGTGTGCAAGATTTCGTGTTGGCAGGGAGAATATTTCTTGGCTAAAAGAATTTAGTGCTATTATTCCCCGAACAGTCACGTTTTTTAAGATATTCAGCAGACTTCAAACGCAGTTTTGAGGCGTTTCAGTACTTTAGAACATTTTACGACCACTTTCAAATGTGATAGGCCTCATAGTCTACTAGTGATAGGCTTCAGTCTTTTCAGTATAAATCACTGTAAATCACTAGAATACCTATTTAATCAAACAATATACAGGGTGTACCGTATGTTTATATTAAAATTTTCAGACCAATAATTAGTCTTAATTCTAAGATTAAAAAAGGCAAATGTAGATCGAATAATCAGATTTAAATTTATAAGCCAAGTACAAACTTAACTTATTTTAGGAATTTTTAATTATTCATATTTTCAAAACGCCCTCTTCTTTGCTGGAATATAAACTTGTGCTCGTATGCCGACATATGAAGTGACAGTCGTCATTTCACGCTTGTTTTCTCGTAATGACTGGGCAGTTTTTTGAATACGCTCCAATATTTCTTCTCTAGAGGTTAAAACTTGTGTACGAACTAAATCTCATGAAAAGTTGCATAGTGTGTAAAGTGGAGAATATTAAACATATTCTAAAAGTCACCTAAATCTTAAGGCTTTAACCCACTAGATTTTTATTTTGGAAGGTACATGAAAGATTTAAAAATATTCAAAAAGCAAGAAAAAATCACCCATGCTCCACGTAATAAGCTCAAACCCGTCCGGGTCACGAATTCTGTCTATTGCGGACGCTTACCACAGGATGGGATGAGTTGCATTGTATAGCTGCCTACATCCGACAGGGCTGATATATATAGTCGTATCCTTTGTCATTTCTTCAGCTGCTTTCCGATTAAACCGACCAGAAACCGGTCTCGGAAAACACTGTTTGGGGGCGGTTGAAAAAATTAACAATTATTACGTGAAACATATATGAATTTTTCTTCCCTTTTGAATATTTTTAAATATTTCATGTACTCCCAAAATAATAATCTAAAGGATTAAGGCCTGACGATTTAAGTGACCATGTAAAAGGTTCATCACGACCAATCCATTATGGCTAATTGTTATTAGTGACATTCAGGATGGAAATTCCGAAATTTGCTGACATATCATGCATTTGAAACCACATGTATTTTCTTTTGCCCAGAAAAATATCTTCGAAAAGTGTTCAGTAAGGGCTAAGTAGCCAATCACGAATTAAGCCATCCCAAACGTTCATGAAAAATTCATACTGAAAGTTAGACATAGGAATTGCTTTGGGATTTTCTGGTTTCCACTTGTGCAGGTTTCTCAGATTTCTGATATCATTTCTCGTAAATCAAAC
Organism: Cosmopolites sordidus; assembly: GCA_031761425.1. Lineage (NCBI taxonomy): Eukaryota > Metazoa > Arthropoda > Insecta > Coleoptera > Curculionidae > Cosmopolites > Cosmopolites sordidus. Next base: position 351,978 of record JARFXV010001437.1, read on the forward strand.
TTTACCTGTCAAAAGGATTGTTCTGCAGAAATTAAAAATTTAACCGTGATTATCGTAGGATTAAGGTGGAAAACACTAAACGACAATGGTGGTCTGCCTGAAGCAAATCTTGTCTCTTCTGATAATGATATAGATGCAGACTATCTATCTTTATTGGTAGTTGGATCCCTAATAACACTTGTTCTTTTAAATCTGCTGCCAAATTTACTACTCTCTCTCAAGATAATCACGTAACCCACATTCTTGGAACCCACTTCTGTCTGTGTACTTGCAGAAGATATTCGTCTATTTAACATACCGATAACAACCGATGTCAATATTCCCGAACTCTTTCACGTGTACTTGGATTCAATAACTATGATTCAAATACATTTCCGGTTACTCTTACAATAAGATAAAGCATCTTTTAAATTGAGTGGTTCTTTTAATTCTTGAATAAAACACAGAATTTGCGTTAATTTCAAAAAACCTTTTTATAGATAATGGAAGCATACTACATGACATTTACACACAAAATACAATACCTGCCAAATGACCATCTCTTGCAGCTCCACAGACGTCCACTATTTTGTCGAAATTTTGGATGACATTTTGGCATAACCGTGGATCTATTTCACCAGCGACTACAATAATTTCATCTTTTAATTCACTAATCGATTGTGAATTGTTTTTATAGACCTGGCTTTTCAAGTAACTCCAAATAAAATAGTCCAACGGTTTAAATCATATTATCTTGGTGGTTAATTAACATCACCGTTTCTTGCAATAAATCGCTCAGGAAAGTTTTCTCTCAATAAATCAATAGTTTTAGCAGAGTGAGGTGTAGCGCCATCCTGCTGAACCACATATCCTCCAGATCAATATTATTCAATTCAGCCCACAAAAATCCAGTTATCATCACACGATATCCAACACCATTCACAACTACAGCTTCACCAGCAGCGTTCTGAAAGAAATACGACCCAAGTACGCCTCCTGGCCATAATACACACCAAACAGAGACTCGTTTATACTGTAAAGGTTTATCGTAGATTTTCCTCACCCAAAATGTGGCAATTTTCTTTATTAATATAGTTAGCAATTTTAAAATACGCTTCATCTGAAAAATGGTTTTTTGAGAAAAATTAGTTTGTTCTTTGGTTCAATTGACAAATGCAATGCGCCGTTCCTGTATTATGTGAACCTAATATGCCTTTAGAGATAAATCTTTTCGTAAAATTGGCCATATTGTGCATTCACACAGTCCAAATTGTTATGAACGTCGACTAATAGAAATTTCTGGGTCTTCAGCAACACTTATATGTACCAAATCAAAATATAATTGTGAACGATAACTACGACTATATATTCCTCTTCTCTTATCTTCCACCGAACCAGTTTCTTGAAATGTTTGAACAATTCGAATGACAGTGCTTTCAGATAAACGATTGTGCAAACCGTTAATATTACGTAATTTTCTAAAGACATTTTTCACTGAACGTCCATTTTCATAAAATAATTCAACAATTTGTGGAACACGTTCTTGTATTGTGTATGACTCCATTTTGATAAATCTCATACATTAAACTATTGAAATGTGATGCCATCTGTGTTTTATTCTAGAATTTAAAAATTGGCTCAATTGAAAAAATTTGTTACTACCCACTTGACTGATATTCACATTTGCTTTTCTCAAAGAATTACATTTCTCTGGCGCTTTTTTCTGCTGAAATCGACTTAGTATGGTCATCTACATTTTAGCATATTCATTTGTGAAATAAGATATATTTCTATTTGGTTTACGAATTTAAATCTTTTTATTTACTAATTATAATTATATATATATATGAACATTTTTGTTGGTTGCTTGACCGGAAAGAAGCCTCACCTATCCCTTCAACTGGATGACTTATGTTTTGTCTCTTGAAACACAGCTACTGCTACATCTGTCTCATTGGACGCAGTCCAAGAAATTCAAACACTACATATATACGCCATCCCACGGGAAGTCGGCGACAACATGGGTTGTTGGCTGTGAATAGGGTCTCCCTATTCTTGATGCTATGGTATATGTCGGCGCTCTGATGAGTCTGAACCTTGAGAGACGAAACATATCTCATCCAGTTGAAGGAATAGGTGGGGCTCCTTCCCGGTCAAGCAACCAACAAAAATGTTCATTTAGGCGGAGACGCAGGCTGTTGTGTGTTCCACATGAGATTGTGGAACCCAACGGTTGGGTGTGTGATGACACTAAACTACTACTGTCTCATTGGACGTAGTCCAAGAAAATCTAACACTACATATATACGCTATCATACGGGAAGTCGGCGACAACATGGGTTGTTGGCTGTCGATAGGGTCTCCCTATTGTTGATGCTATGGTATATGTCGGCGCCCTGATGAGTCTGAACCTCGAGAGACGAAACATATATCATCCAGTTGAAGGGATAGGTGGGGCTCCTTCCTGGTCAAGCAACCAACAAAAATGTTCATTTAGGCGGAGACGCAGGCTGTTGTGTGTTCCACATGAGATTGTGGAACCCAACGGTTGGGTGTGTGACACTCAGCTACTCATCATCATCATCATCATCGTCAGCCCGTATCGATACAGTGCAGGATGAAGGCCTCTTCCGCATACTTCCAACCTTCACGGTCCTGGGCTTTCCTCTGCCACTCGGGTCCAATATACTTAACGATGTCATCAATCCATCGTGCCTTCGGTCTTCTTCGCGGACGTTTGCGATCAAGCGGTATCCAGTCCAGGATTGCCTTGGTCCATCTGTCGTCCGATCGCCTCACTATATAGCCTGCCCATCTCCATTTCAATTGTTTTACTCTTCCAATGATGTCACAAACTTTTGTTTGTTCCCTGATCCATGCGCAGGACTTTCCGTCTCGTGTTGTAATGCCAAGCATACATCTTTCCATTCCACTCTGTGCCACCCGAAGTTTTTGAATTGATTGCGATGTGAGTGTCCAGGTTTCACTTCCGTATGTCATAACGGGTAGAACGCACTGATCGAATACTTTTCTTTTCAGGCAAAGTGGGAGTCTGCTCTTAAACACTATGTTGAGTCTACCAAATGCCTGCCAGCCACATTTAACACGCCGTTCCACCTCCCGGGCGGTATTCCCCTCCATTGAAATCCTCTGCCCAAGATATACAAAGCTGTCCACAATCTCTAAATCCCTTCCTAAAACTGAAATTCTTCTGTCCTGAGCGAAGTTATTGAACATAACCTGACTCTTTTTCAGGTTTATTTTCAAGCCAAATGGTTCGGCAGCCCTTTGCAGTTCTTGTATGCGTCTTTGCAGCTCATCTGGGTCTTGTGAAATGAGAATAATATCATCTGCAAATCTAAGATGGTTTAAGTTTGCACCATTGATCTTTACACAATCCTGTTCCCAATCCAGTTTACTGAATACTTCTTCAAGGCCAGCCGAGAAAAGAATAGGCGATATTGCGTCACCCTGCCGTACACCTCGTTCTATATTAATTCCCACTTCAAGATCATCAAGGTGAATTGTGGCTGTAGCTCCATCATATATCGATTCTAATAGGTTTACCTAGGCTCTCTCTACACCTTGGCTAAGCAGTGCATCCATTATCGCATGCTTTGAGATGGAATCAAATGCTTTTTCGTAGTCGATAACAGCCAAGCACAGTGGCGTGGTGTATTCGTTGTGCCTTTCTATGACCTGCTGTACAACCTGGATGTGATCCATTGTACTGAATCCACTTCTGAATCCTGCTTGTTCTCTTGGTTGTGCATCATTCAGATTTTTTAATATTCTTTTAGAAATTATCTTAGTGAAAACTTTGTACATCACTGATAGGAGACTTATTGGACGGTAGTTCTTTAAATCTTCCTGTGCTCCTTTTTTATGTAAAAGGATCACTTCTGCATTTTTCCATAAGGCAGGTACTTTTTGTTCTTTGAGGCATTTTGAGTATAATTTTGCCAGTGTTTTATGTAACGTCCGACCACCAGCTTTTAGCATTTCGACAGTTACACTATCCTTTCCTGGAGCCTTGCCGTTCTTCATCAATTCTATAGCATTTGTTACTTCCTCCACTAGGATATCTGGCATTATATATTGTTCTTCTGTGGGTATTGCAGTCCCTGACTGGCTCTGATCTTTATATAATACGGAATAAAACCTTCTGACAATCTCTAACATTTGGGTACGCGCCCTGCACATTATGCCATCCTCACTCTTTACAGCATATATTTGAGTTCTTTTTTTTTCTCAGCTTCTGTATAGGGTTGTTAATTCCTTTGTTTTCTTCCAGGGTTTTTTGCACTAGCTGCATATTGAATCGGCGCGTGTCCTCTCTGATACGTTTTCTTATAGTTTTGCAGAGCTCAGTGTACTCGACCCTGCCAAAAGGACTACCTGCATTTCTCATTGCTCGCCATTTCTTCATTAAATCAATGGTCTCAATGGAAATTTTTGTTTGTTTGAGACATTTTTCTTCTGGTGCTATTGAAGCAGCCGTTTGAAGTACATTGTTGGCGATTTTTTCATATTGAACTGATATTACCACCTCGTCTGGATCTTGTAACGCAGCAAACCGGTTTGACAAAGCAATCTCAAAATCGCTTCCTCTGTCCAGCAGTTTTCCAGAATACACCTTGCCGTTCTTTGATCTTACCATTCTTTCGCGCTCTTTTCGACAGTCAATCCGAACCCTTGCTCGTACCATTCGGTGGTCACTTCCAACATTAAAATTGTTAAGGACAGTACAATGGGTAAATATTGTTTTATCGTTGGTCATGATGTAGTCAATTTCGCTTGTGAGCCCAGATGGACTTTTCCATGTCCATTTTCTGCTGATATTTTTCTTATAGAATGAATTCATAATATATAGTTCTTGTCCTTCAGCAAAATCAACTAATATGTCACCTCTATTGTCTCGCTCACCAGTTCCATATGGGCCAGTTGCATTTCCGTCTGTTCTTGTTGTTCCAATTCTGGCATTAAAATCACCCATCAGGATTTTGTACCTACATTTCTCCTTGTATAAAAGCTGGGCCACATCATCATAAAATTCCCCAATTTCCTCATCTTTATGGCTTATAGTTGGTGCATAAGCTTGGACGATTTGAAACCTAAACTTTTTATTCAGCTGAATGACGCATTGGGCTAATCGGTCGGATGTACTTTCAAATTTTACCACACTGTCCTTCAGCTTTCGATTGATGAGGAATCCAATTCCGCTACCTCGGCCATTTTCCGTACCTCGAGTGTAGAGTACGTGTCCAGTTGGTTCCAGTTTGATTAACTCTTCACCCTTTCTTGGTGTTTCACAGAGCCTAATAATATCCCAATGTATGTTGTCAAGTTCGATTAACAGTTCTTGCAATCGGGCCTCTGTTTTCATAGTCCGTATATTTAACGTTGCAATGTCAAAAGTCCAATGGCAGCCTGATCTAACCCGGTGATTTTTAGCACCCTCTGCCTTGGGGCAGGTCTTCCCGCTGCCGTAGGTAGTTGCCTCTTGGCCTCCGGGGAATGAGGGCCGTGTTTGAGGTTGTACTGTCATATTTCAACATATTGAAATACCATGTTGAAGGTATGGACCGTAATCTGCCACGCTGGTCCAATGCGGGTTGGCAGATTTTGGATCATGTTAGTCTGAGGCCTCCGCCTTGACCTGTCCGCCAGGGGTGACCCTTCCATGAGCATAGACTCCAGGCGGCATAGCTCAAAGCTTCATTGCCCAACTCCACGCCATTGCCCTTTACCACGTTTAACTGTTTAATATTATTATTTTGTTTTTTTTTGATTTTCAGTTAGTTGTATTAATATAATTATAATTTTTTTACTGTTTTGTTAACGTTTTAGTTTCTTTTTTAAATCAACCAAAAAACAATTACAATTCTGCTTCTGCAATATCATGTTGCATAGTTTAATTTTTTACTTAGTTTATCTTTACTTTTTTAGTTTTTTTTTTTAGTCAAAAAGTTATGTCAACTCAATATTAAACAAAAAATGTCATATTTTATGTAAAAAACTCAACTATTCAACAAGATATAGCAAAATTGTAATTGCTCTGAGGATGGTATAATAAAATAAACCGAAACGTTATTAATACAATTTTAATAAAAATTCTATTAATATAATTGACCGAAAATTCTAAAAAAAAAACAAAAAATAATACTTATTTAGTTACTTAGTAATTATTGATTTGATTTGTCCGTTACTTTTTGATAGTAACGGAGAATAGTAGTCATAGAACTAAGTCTGTTTTATGCTTCCAAACTTTAAACATAATAATAGTGAACCTACCTTGTATGTCTATTGAAAAGAAAAAACGACCCGCCATAAAACATTTCAAATCAGTTTCGCTGATAAATTAAAACAAAAGAATCCGCGGTTTGGATTTTTACAAAATTGATATCACCATAACAACGAAAATTAGATATGTATCGGTAATATCGTTACAAGAACCAATTCCGAAGAGGTATAATATCAAGCTCCATTTCCATAATTGTTCCGTGGGAAATTTAATTTTGAGCCGTTAGGGTATCGAAGTTTAATGTACGATCAGTTAAGAGTTTATATATTCAAACGTACTTATGCAAATAAGTAAAATAAGCTCGTATGATGCGTATAGCTTAAGGGTCACATCTGGAAACTTCGCAATAAAGGATGTGATTGCTCTCGATGTAATCTATGTAAGATTTAACCCGAGTTCATGTTTTAATACGTTTATTAACATATACTTACTTGAAAAACTCGTCTGCTGAGGTTTTGAGTCCTGAAGTTGTTAGAAAGTTAGAGCTTGTGGTAGTTTCATTTGATAGTTTTAACAGATTTAACTAGGAAAGAGAGAAGTTCACAAATAGTCGTGGCAAAGATAATTAATGTTTACCTCAATACAGTTGGGTGTGTTCCAGTAATTGTTACATTTAGACCATGGTAGAGTGGGTTGGAAACAGTAAAACAAAAATGAGAGGGCATAAGCGTAGAGTGTTACCCAGTAAGTTGTCGTTACAAAGTTGACTACAATCATTGCAATGCCAGCACATCAAAGGGAATAAAAAATAATATATTATAATATGTTATATTTAGTTACTAGGGTACAACAAAAGTTTTTTCTTTAGTTTATAAATAGGAAGGATTACACTACTCAAAGGCTTAATCCGATTTTAAGTTTTTGTTCCGACAAACATTCCTTGCGTGAGATATATAATCGACGGTTTTCAACAAAAACGTTAAAATTAGTGAAATAAGTCGCAAAATTATAGTTATTTTTATGACATTATTTGAGTGGATCTGTGCCGTACTTATCTAACCCTCATTTTTATTAAAATATAAAAAATACATGTAAACACATTAGCAGCAAAAAACAAACCATCTAAATTAGAAACATTTCAATATTTAAAAAAAAAACAAATTTTTACTTTAACAAAGTCATATATTGAAAAATTAAATTTTAACATGTGAATAGTTAAGTTAAGGATTGGGGTTAGAGACGCATCAGCAACTATAGGGCTAATTAGCGTTAAGAATTAAAGAAAAATAACCATCCGAGCGCTGGAATCGAACCAAATACCGTGCCATTGCGGTTTCGGCACAGCAGCGGCAGACCGCCGTTCTACCCTCTGCGCCAACGCGACCGGCTGTGAATAATGCTTTTGATATGAACTTTTAGACAACTTTGGCGCTTAATATAAACTTTAAATAAGTAATATAGGTGTATAGGCTAGGGGACAATAATAAAGAAGGAATCCATTATTTTATTCGTCATTTTCAACGTCCGATTCAATTGGTTCATCAACTGTTCAATGAAATCCTTCTTTTTTCTTTGTAGTAGATCGCCCACGGTGATACAACACAATTAGTTCAAAGGACAAATGAACTACAGGTCAACCACGACCATTTCTTTTTGTCAAATTAACTATACTGAAGAGAACATCATTTCCGGCGTAATTATATTTGTAATTGTATTTTGTTTTTGGACTCCTGTTTACGTAGTTGTATCCATCTGATTTTGATCCGCTCCATTTTGCCTTTCTCTACAGAGATTTTTCGGTTAGTTATGAACTCTTCCAAAGTTCTTGGACTATGAAAGTTTTCTGCTGCCATCTGATGCGCAATGAATTTGAGTTATTTTCTTTTTAGGCCTTTGAATCACATTTAGCCAATCATTTGGATGAAAAATATGAGGGCGATTTTTTTCTCTTTCTATTATACCAAAATTTTGGTCACAGCTAGAGAAGCTATGACCTGGTATAAATAATTTCAAGTTAATTTAATTTAATGTCTGTAATTTGCAAAATATAGCTCAGTGCCATCAAAACTTTAATGATGTAATTTTGGCCTCCGCAACTATCACTGTAAAGAGTGATTTTTTTATTGTTGATGGTAAGAAGTTTTGAATGTGATAAATAAGACAAGTCGACACTTCCTGGGATCCTCTTGAAGCTTTATGTTTACCGCAAACATGCATGTGCTCAACGTTATTGACCTCGTCATGTCATGTCGCCTTGTCGCTTGTAGTATCCCACACCAGTGGTTAAAATAGAACTAGATAAAGTTTTTTGAAGGTCAAAAACTATAACCAATTTTGTTCCATTGCTGGATTTAGAAACATCTGTATCCTTTTTTTTTCATATCTCGTACTGCATCTATTTGTCGCAAATGTAGGTCGTTTTACATTTTATATCAGTTTTTAACTCTACTTTAAACTCGTCACATGTTTGCCAAGTGTATTTTGTGGGAGTGAAAATGTAAGTTAAATTTGGCGTTGCACATGTGCCGAAACATATACAATGATACTGCCCGATATCCATCTGTAGTGCACTGATTTGTGTACATGTCATACATAGGTTTAATATTTAAATCAGGATTTAAATATTTTCTGGTACTATCCCTGAGGTAATAATGACTTTCATAAGATAGAAATTTCTCAATAAAATTGGATACTGTTTGTTGATCATTTAGACTGGTTTTATTATATGGTACATGTTTTCCTCGCCGATTAAATACAGAAGTTTTAGTTTTACTTTCTCTTCAGTACATTGGTTAAAGTTCCATCGCAGACTGCTAGTTCTAGCAGTCTGCTAGTTCCTTTGAAGAATCTTTTACAAACTACTAGACCTTGGAAAACATTTTTCTTCGCCGGCTATCTTCGTTTTTAGTATATTTCCTGGCAATATTTGAAACCTGCTTTTGACCAGAGGAAATGCTTGGTTCATGCCCCAATTCATATTGTTGAACCCTTCAAAAATTCACTTCCTTTTAGCTTGAGTTATTTTTTGTAAACAACGAAGGTGACATCTACAATTCCTCATATCACAGTTGTTTTTGGGATGACTTTTCCTGTTGTGGAAACATATTCTTCTCTGTGCATATTTCTGTTTTCTTTAAAGTTTCTTGTGTGTATGCGGTTTTCTGATCCGCTTTCGCCATTTCTGCACATTAGGCAGGCTTCCAAAGCATCATCCTCACTTTGACTTTCATCCAATTAAAAAAGAAATTAGAAATTAAAAAAAAACAAAAATTAATGATGAATTCATCGCAGGTCATCCAGGGACAGATATGCCTATCCAACAAAATAGGCTAATATGATCGTAATAAATAAGATATTTATATCTTATTATCGTATCTAACAAAAATTAAACTAAACTACAAATTGAAAAATTATATTACATTTTGTTTGTTCTAAATATAATTTTTCTATATTTTTTTGCCAAAAATGTTATCCCTAATTTCACATGTATGTTTTTGTTCCCAGTAGGAGCCTAACACTCATTTTGTTTATAAACGATAAAACAAACGAAAATTAGAAATGAAACATCATATACAGAAAATATCCTTCTTACCTGCAGTTTTGTCATATAGTACATAGTTTTTGTCGTTATCACTATCATCAGCTGATAAATCAGACAAACGTAAATCCTCGACGTTTGCTACCGCTATGTTTTGTTGCCTAGGCAGGACTGGTTCAAATTATATCACGGAAAGTTTTAATTGCTAAATTTGATCATAGATGTCAACCCTGTCTACGATAAATAATGGGAAAGGCAACTTTGACATTAACCGATATAATGGTTTTTGAGCTGTGAAAGCACAAAAAAGCGAAATTAAAAAAAAATGGTTGTTAGGCAAATATGGCATCGATCCAGTCATCTTAAAAATGACTTCAAAGCGACCGACGTCACTCGTGAGATATGCGAAGTAGAGGAAGAAGGTGCCGTATCAATCTGCACCTTTTAGCCCTGGTTCAAAAAGTTTCGAGTTTTGAAGTTAAGGGAAGATTTGTCATTCATAGACACTCGCTGTCGACGTTTTAAAAGTAACTGTGGCTGCAACATTACACAAAGCATTGGGAAACTTTCAAGGGAATTAGGAACAAGTATTTGTGACTTATAGGAGTGGAACATTTTGTATAACTTAGTAATTTCCATTTTTTATATTTCCTGTCATATTTGTTATTCTTGTAAGCTAAAAGCATGTAGAAGAAAAACATGACTTCAAAATGGTCGAACAGTGAAAATCTAAAGAAGAATATAATTGACGTAGGTTGAGGATTGACGTTGGGCAACTAAAATAATTTGGTTCTTCAAGTATCCGAGGTCGACTGTTTGCGATATTGTTGCGGAATTTACAGCTACAGAAAGCTCCACTAATCTGGAAAAGAAGAGTGTTTCAATATATCGGAGCACAAGGACCTCGGTAGTGAGAACTAAGAGGTAGACGAGAGAAAAAAATTCGTAAGTTGACAATGCACCGAAAAAAACCTATGCTACAATTTATATATGACTACAGTAGGATAAAGGTTTTCTGAGTCTGCTGGAGCAAAGCGAGTTTCTCATTACAACTTACAGTTATGTTTAATGAAACACGAATCCCCGGGATGTACCAGATTCTCTTCTGAGAAAAGATTTTTTGCCGCTAGTACACAGCTCAACCACAATAATTACTGTCAACTTACTCATGACCATGAAGATGTCCTCATTGTTACGAAGATAAAATTTCTCAAGTGTTTACGTTCTAGGTATTGTATAATCCCCATAGTCCCAGTATTCTTGTAAAAAGGAAAAAACTGTGTTGAAAGATGTATATTTAGGCATACTGATAAAAATATAGAAGCCATTGATACAAACTTTGACCTTCGAAAATACATACATCTCTCAGAACTGGTACATACTGGTACATACCATCCGTTTGATTTAAAACTACCAGATGTTGACTAGCCTACTAATAATCCAGGATATTATAGATTGCAGATGCACAATTATTAATTGTAATTCTCTTATGTGATCTAGATTATTATTTAGATAAGAGAAAATATAAAACTTAATCTACTGCAGTGTTTTTAGTTATATCCTAGACTTCGACAGTAATCGACGGACAAATATGTCACCAGGGTTTAATCACGAAACTTAAAACATACCATTTATAACCTTGATATTATAATGATTATTACAACAGAGATATGTCCTAATCAAACAGAGAGACGCTTAGAGACAGTTTGTGTGGACGCATTTCTGAGGTTTATTTGGTTCGTGATGTGAATAACAAAATTCAAAAGAACCGTCGATTCACGATCTCAAAATTATCAAGTGAATTTCCACAGGTTTCAAGGTCAGTTTTGTATACCATTATTTCGGAAAAACTGAATTATCAAAAATTATATTCTCGGTTGATCCCAAAACTTTTTTCTGATGATCACAGAACAAAGAGATTGGGCTGTGCTTTATCGTTTTTGACTCGATACAATCAAGAAGGAGATGAATGGTTAGACATCGTCACACATCCTCACTGAAGATGAGACTTGGGTGTGTCACATGACAAGCAACAGTCAATGGAATAGCGACACACATCGTCGCCAACCAGAGTGGAAGCCAAACTGTCAATTTCATCACGAAAGATCATGGCATACGTATTATGTCACCTTGAGAAAAGGCAGGTGGAAGATTTCTTTGACGTCGAAATTCAAAAACTTGTTAAGCGGTAAGACAAATTTTTGAACAAAAATTAAAATTATATAGAAAAGTAAATAAAAGTTTGTGGAATATGGAAAAAAACGTGTGTGTACTTAAGTACGCACGTAAGAAGTTATACTTCTTTAGCGTGATAAATGAACAAAACAATTCTTGACAAATGGCGAAGGTGTCATAAAAATAAAATAACAAATTATGTGTTACATCAGCTTACTCAATTTCGTCCCCCGCTAACAATACACTCCGATTTGTTTTCCCAAACGCGCCATAAGAAGAATAACTTCAAAAATATACCTCGTATATATAGACGAAACAGCCTAATATAAATCTATTTTATTTCAGGAAGTATATGCTAAATGTAAATTAAAATTTATCTACAGTATTCGTAATACCATACCTTTAAAAAGAGGGGCTATTTTAAATACAGTAATACACCCATTGCTTGAAAATTGCCCCAGACTGGTTTCCATAAAATACAGCGGGACCCCACAAAATATCAACATAATCAAATAGGGCACCAAAAAAGCTCCTACAAATTCAAAATAATCGCTGAAACTTTTGTATACATAAAAAAGGGAGAATAACCCTTACCGCCTCCACTACGATAACACAAGTACGGAAATCTCCATACGTTCCCAATTCCGATCGCGTACCCTAAGGACGACAAAACAAATTCCATTTTGTTAGCCCATTTTTCACGTTTAGAATAGTCCCCATTACTGCCCGCGTCTTTTTTATTATCCCGCCAATTAGGTTTGGTATCGTCCGTCATCCCTGTCACTCAAGCCACCCCTTATTTTTCTCTCCGAAACTTGTTACTAACGCTTGATGGCTCGAATAATGCACTCGGTGACTGGCTACGAGAACTAGCGAACTGACGAATTTAAGATGGTCCTCAATTGGATAATAACTTATGTGGTAAATAAAACCTAATTGTATATTGTTTGATGTAGGTTATACGAAATATGTTTAAAGCATTTTAAAATAGTTTATTATGCAGTATATCTTTAGATAAATATTGTCATGTTCTGTACGTAATTTTACGGAAAATTTTGTTTCTAACTGTAAGTTACTTTAATCCTTCTCTAAATAACATGTCAGTATCATGCGTTGGAATGGTAATTAAGTTTATTCCTAACTAGAGCGAAAAGTTAGATACTTGTTCCAGAGCTGACTCTGCGATTTCATTTCTGGAAAGAAGTTTTTTCTAGTAACGTTCCATGAGTTTCAAGCCTATATGATATTTAGTTTTGTTTTAACAACCTTCGAACGCAGATAAGTTCGATATTTTTATTATAATGGAAAAAAATTGGTGTGTGTGTTATAAGGGAGATGTCCGTAGGTTAGGACAGTACTATTTATATTTTTTTTTCCATTTCCACTCATGCTCGTTGTGTATGAACCGCAGCAAGCCAACAAATTTGTGAAAAAAAATCGAATATTTCCCATAAGTGAGAAAAGTGCATTTTTTTCATTGGTAGAAAAATGTGGATATAACATTTGTACCATAGCTTTCTGTCTCTTTAATATTTCTGAATGAATTTCGAACATATCTTGTATAGGGAAAAATTTTTATGTCATTTTAAAATGGCCACGATGTACGTAAGTTGGAACAGTTGATGCACGTAGGTTAGGTTAGGAGAGATGTTGCTGTACACGAAAGTGAAGTGCCATCAAGTGCAACACAACAATCCTTGTCACGTTCAAGTTTTTCCTCAATTTTGTCTAGAGTTGGACCAGTTAGATCCACAACACCTTTGAAAAAGTCCTACCGCGGGCGTAAGCCAATGAAAAGCATTCTCACTTCATTAGAAAGTCTTGCCGTGCTCAAAGAAAAAGGAATGAAGAAGGAAGACAGTGCAAAGAAGCGACGACAATCAACACAAGGAACGCCAGCCAAAGATCGAAGCCAAACCAGTGCGAAGACTACCAAACCAGTGCGTAATTCATCGTCGTCGTCGTCAGATGTTGATTTTTATATGATTTGCATAAGAAATTATTAGAAAAATCAATTATAAAAGTTGAAAATCTTGTGTTGTTATTTGACCTTTTGAACCATTTTATGCATTTTTATAACTATTCCAACCTACAAATTTTTAAGGCCAAAATTGACGTGTTCAGAAAATTGACAATAACTTTTTTATTTTTGAAGCTATGAAATAATTTTCAAAAGTGTAGCCAAGAACATTACCTTTCTAACGGTATATAGAACTAGAAGAAGCGATTAACATTATCGTTATCTTCTGATTCAGATGATGAGCTGTGTATGATTTGCGATTTGCCAATGCCATCGAAGCAGACCCGCTACAACAGCATTGCATGCAATACATGAGGTATATCAGTTCATTTGAATTGTGTGGTGCGGTGTTGTTACACTTGTGCGAATTGTGACTCCGATTTGGGTTTTGAATCGGAGAAATCGAATGAACATCCATTGTTTTGTTTTGTTTAGATCATGTAACCAAATAAACATATGAATACATTTTAAATTTGGCTATTAAACTTAATAAATATCCCATAAACAATAAATATTTGGTGTATTTACTTAATTTTCTCACATTTTTAACAAGTTTTTATGGTATCTCAATTTATCCGAATTTTTTTTTGCGTAAAATGTAGGTCATTGGAAAATAGGCCATATTTTTTTGGCGAAGGGTTGGTATGCTCTCTAGTTTTTTAAGGGTATAATAAACTCTTCGATATCTTTACCCAGTGAAATAAATTTTATGACCAAAAAACAAAAGGTGTCTCAACCTAAACCAACTTCTCCTTTATATATAAATATATATATATATATATATATATATATATATATATATATATATATATATATATATATATATATATATATATATATATATATTAGAGAATATCCCGAAATACATAAAATCCCAACATCATCATCATCATCAACCCGTATCAATCCACTGCAGGATGAAGGCCTCTTCAGCATGCTTCGGGTCCAATATACTTAATAATATCATCAGTCCATTGTGTTTTCCGTCTTCTCCGTGGAGGTTTGCGATCAAGCGGTATCCAGTCCAGGACCACCCTGGTCCATTTTTCGTCCTATCGCCTCGCTACATGACCTGCCCATTTCAATTGCTTTATTCTTTCCAATGATGTCACTCACTTTCGTTTGTTTTCTGATCCATGTGCAGGTCTTCCTATCCCGTCTAGTAATGCCAAGCATACATCTTTCCATTCCCCTCTGTGCTACTCGAAGTTTTTAAACTGACTGTGATGTGAGTGTCCAGGTCTCACTTCAGCCTACCAAATACCTGTCAGCCACATTTAACGCGTCGATCCACCTCCCGGAGGGTATCTCCTTCCATTGAAACCCTCTGCCCAAGATATATATATATATATATATATATATATATATATATATATATATATATATATATATATATATATATATATATATATATATATATATATATATATTGATCCACAACTTCCAAATGCGTTCCTAAAATAGATATCTTTTTGTCTTCGGCAAATTTATTGAACATGACCTGAGTCTTCTTCTGGTTTGTTTTCAAGTCAAATGGTTCCCCAGCCCTTTGCTCTTGCTCTTGTAGGTGTCTTTGCAGTTCCTCTGGGTCTTGTAAAAGAAGAACAATATCATCTGCGAATCTAGGATGATTTAAGTATGCACCATTAATCCTTATCCCATTCTGTTTCCAATCCAGCTTACGGAACACTTCTTGCAGGCAAGCTGAGAAAAGAAGAGGCGATATTGCGTCACCCTGCCATACGCCCCGCTCTACATTTATTCCAACCTCAAGATCGTCAAGGTGGACTGTCGCTGTAGCTTCATCATATATCAATCCTAGTAGATTAACACAGGCTTTCTCTACACCTTGATTAAGCAATGCATCAATTATGGCCCGTTTTGAGATTGAATCAAATGCTTTTTCATAATCGATAAAAGTCAACACAGTGGCATATTGTATTCGTTGTGTATTTCTATGACCTGCTGTAGAAATTGGATGTGATCCTATGCCCTGAATCCACTTCTGAATTCTGCTTGGTTGTACGTCATTAAGTTTTCTTAGTATTCTTTTGAATATTTTCCTGGTGAAAACTTTGTACACCACTGATAAGAGGCTTATTGGACAGTAGTTCTTTAAATCTTCCTGTGCTTCATTCTTATGTAAAAGAACCACTTCTGTATTTTTCTGTAAGCTGAGTACTTCTTGTTGTTTGAGGCATTTTGAGTATAATTTTGCTAGTGTTTTATGTAAAGTCCGACAACCAACTGTTAACATCTCCACCGTTATACATTCTTTTCCTGGAGCCTTGCCATTTTTCATCGAGTTTATAGTCTTTGTCACTTCCTCCACCAGGATATCCGGCACTTGTTTTTTAGTGGGCATAGCTGTTCTTGCCTGATTCTGGTCCTCATATAACTTTGAATAAAATCTTTGGACAACGTCTAACATTTCCGTCCGTTCCCTGCACATTGTACCATTCTCATGCATTAAGGAAAGCATTTGTGTCCTTTTCTTTCTAAGCTTCTGCTTAGATTTGTATATTCCCGTGTTTTTTTCCAGAGTTTTTTTGCACCAGCTGCAGGTTAAATCGGCGCATTTTCTCTCGAATACGTTTGCTTATAGTTCTGCAAAGCTCAAGGTACTCGATCCCGCCAACAGGACTATCTGCATTCTTCATTGTCCGGCGTTTTTTCATTAAATTAATGGTCTCATTAGAACTTTTGACTCTTTGAAACATTTATCATCGGGTGCTATTAAAGCCGCCGTTTTAAGCACATTGTTAGCGATTTTTTCATATTGGTCTGGAATTTTTATCTCCTCCAGAACACAGCGAAGCGATTCGGCAAAGCAATTTTAAAATCTCTGACCCTCTCCAGCAGCTTCCCAGAATCCACTTTGCCCCTTTTTGATCTTATTATTCTTTCGCGCTCTTTTCGGTAGTTTACCCTGATCTTTGCTCCTACCATTCGGTGGTCACTTCCCACATTAAAGTGGTTAAGGGACAGTATAATTGCAAAATATTGCTTTCTCGTTTGACATGATGTAATCACTTTCACTTGTGAGTCCAGATGGACTTTCGCATGTCCATTTTCTGTTGATCTTTTTCTAAAACGAATCCATAACATAGAGTTCTTGTCCTTCAGCAAAGTCAACCAGCCTGTCACCTCTATTGTACCGCTCCCCATTTCCATATGGGTCAGTTGCATTTTCACCAGTTCTTGCT